>OOFC01030575.1:9559-35795 GCA_900323345.1 Pseudochromis fuscus | reverse complement strand
TCAAATAAAAAAAAAAAAAAAAAAAAAAAAGCTTTTAGACAGCTAGCTAGTGAGTAGGAATACTATCCTGTAACATATGACAAAGTGGTGCCAGGAAATCCATTCTGGGCACAGCACATTCATACTGAATTACCTCTCACTTTACATGGTGGCATAGCGAGATAAAATGACACAATGCACACAGTCCTGGTTGTACTGTGAATAAAACATGCCACACAATATGTGGTGGCCACTTTACTGTAAACCACATGGCATTAAGTTACTATCATGTGACTTATCTGAGTTCTAACTAAGGCTTGACATGAGAGAAAAACAAGCGACAGAAAATATCTTACCTCCAGTTCTCGCTCACTGACTGAAGGTGCACTATCTCCATTCACATATGCAGCAGATGACTGGAATCAAACACCTACATTAGTGCGCGTCCATCACAGAAAGTGTATCATGTGCTTTAATTAAGGTTTATATGCAGACAGATGTAAGACCTTGACAGTGAAAGTGTCAAAGGACAACATGACAATAACAACAAGACATTCATCAGGAACAATTCTGCACGGGCTCGAAAGAAAAATTATGTCGCCGCAAGCCTAAAGCTGAAACATGGTGGATGCACTGCAGATGGGTAATTTGATTAGTCAGCAGCAGTGAGACTTTCACGCAATGTGGGGCAACGGTACTTTAGTAACGATGACAATATTATAACTTCATATTAACTGTGTCTCAAAAACTTGACAAACAGCACACTTTCCTCCTGACTGTGCAAAAACAAAGTTTGGAGCAGATATATCAAACTGGTTTAGTGCACCAGTTGATGCTGTCAGGGTGCTTGAGGCCATTGGGAATGACTGGCAAAACTAGAAAATGCTTCCAGTGCATTCCTGCCAGAAATAGATGCAACACAGCCTGGTTGAAAGTGCGCATAAGTGGTGGTGTGTTATTGTCTGAAAGCCTAACACTGCATGACAAAGAAATGAGTGTGAGAGAGAGAGAGATGGGATGACATTGGTGGCTGTAACATTGTACCTCAGAGACCAGGCCGTTCAGTTGCTGAGAGAGCTGTCGCAGGCTCTCTGTGGAAGAGAGCGGTCTGTAGGGTAACAAAGACACACAATCAACTCCAAGAACCAATTCACCCTGTAAGCAACACTCAAATGTTATATTGCACATTATGCTTAAATAATAAGAATGCAGCATATTGTGTTGGTTCATAATGTGTGGCACACAAATATAATATTTTATGTCATGATGTATGGTAGAAAAAACTGCTGGGAAATGTACATTGTGACAACATGTATCTGCATGTACAATAAACCATTTAGCTCCAAAGTGTAACCATGTAAACAGGAGGGGGGGAAAAAAATGAAAATCGCTTTTTCTTTAATGAAAAAAAAACCAATACAAGTATCACATACATAAATGCACAATCTCGGTTCTATAGCTCCATCAAGAGGTATAAGTGCATCAGTGAGGAGTCAGATAACCCACCTATTTTCCTCCATTGAGCTCTCGTTGCCATTGGTATCAGGGTAGTCCTGCAAAAAGGTTTGAAAAGAGTAAGAACGAGACAGCCACACAGACAGTGAGCACACTGTGTGATAGCAGAGCCCATTAAAACCATCACAAAAAAAGGGGTTCGCTGTCTGTCTTTCCATTACTTGGATATATTAGTAAAAGTGCAGCAAATGACAGGGGAATTCTAAGAGTCATTACACTTAGGTTTGAATGAGAGATAAGGAAATAGGAGGAGGACATGAAGGGAGAGACACACACCTGCAGCTCAGTGTTGTGACCGACAGACTCAGGGTTAGTAGCAGTGTTAGCACTAGCAGGGTTAGACACAGGTGAGCTGCGACCGGGCTCGCTGTTCACCTCCTCCAGCAGCTGTGGCACTGAAGAGCCCACAGCCTCCATGTCAGCGAAGCTCTGAGGTGACACATACACAAAAATGCACACACGTGTTTCATGTCCAGAAAAACAGATTAATTATTAGCTAACAACAACGACAAAAAATCACAATGTTGCAAACTTGACTGCTTGATAGGGCTAAGAGGACATAGAAAATGTTATGAATAAATTAGAAGACTTGGTTTGCATTTATTTTTTTGTTAAACTGCTGTAAGAGGCAATAACATGTGGTGATAGATGCAGCTGGAAAATTGTTATGATGCTGCTGTGCAATTTTCCCACTATTGTTACTCCGGGCACGCTCTCTGAAACATTTACAGAAAGAAGGAGCTAGACTACTCTGTATAAATGCCAACTGAAAATGTAATTGCTGACAAAATAACCCACATTCAAAATCATCTGTAACATTAAAAGAACTCTTACAAGCACATGTAGATGAAACACTGAAAGAAAAACCATCAAAGACAAAAGTAGCAATAGGAAAATAGTTGATACACACACATATATACTTTGTTTTCTTCCTCAGATGCATGCTTACACAATACACTCAGCTACAAATATCACAGCCATGCAAGTATCAAGACTGTGCAAATGCCAACCATCTATCAACATAAGGCAAATAACTCCTGAAGATTACCAATAACCCTGGGATGAACTCCAACGAAAAAAATTTTCACATTTCTGAATCATTAATGGACTCTCCTGACGTGGAATTGAAAACAGCAAGGCAAGAATTTGCACTCAAATTCCTCCCATGCTTTCTTCTCTAGATGGCAGATAGAAAAAGTGGGCTTGCAGGAGGAAAGAATGAGGAAGCAGGGTACAATATTAAATACCACACGAGGATCTGGTATATACAGCAGAGAGAGGCAGAGAAAGAAGAAGCAGGAAAGACATACAGAGGCTCACCTGAAAGTTGCCATAAGGAGGGAGGACTACTCCATTGCTTTGACTAAGTACTTTCAGAATACTGTCAAACTACAGGAAAAAGAAACAAAGATGGAGACAGAGATGTGAAAGGGGAGAGAACAATTTAGAAAGTGACAGAAAAGCAAACAAACAGGCACAGAGAAGCAGCTACTACAAGAAGGAGGTCTACAAGTGAGAAACCGGGAGAGTACGACACACTCAAGAGACTAATACTTCAATTAGAATTGTAGGAGAGTGACAGCATGTGATTACAATAAATTTAATAATGTTAAAAAAAATATTTAGTGTTAGAGACAGAGACAGAGAGAACAGGTGCTTCTGTGGGAAATCAAGATAGAGACTTCATGCATATGTACACAGTGCTGAAAATGAAGCTTAACTTCTATATAATAAATAGCATACGCAGTTTTATTTAACTCTCAGGTTTATCAGTGAAGTGTATGAAACTATGTTGCAAACTGGAGCCTCTATTAACAGTGAGAGGCACGGAGACAGCTGTCTTATGAGTGGGGCCAAACGTGGGTCAAATGTCACTGAGCGGACCTACATCATATCCACATCTGCTGTTTGGAAGTGGTTTACATGTCCTCACTGGCACTTTCTATTTGATTAGGGAGGTTTAAAGCAGCCAATATAGTAGGAGACAGCAAAAAAATAGCTAATTGTGAATGTCAGCAAGCTCAAAGCACGTGATGCGGGTTCATTAACCACATTTTTTAACCACACTTTTCAAAAATCATAAGAACAAAGAATAATCCGCTGGTCTTCAAACATCATTAAATATGATTTCTAATTCACGAGAGTCTAATTTTGTCGTACAACAACGGAGCAATGATTCATTCCTTCTGTTACTGTCAATCACACATACACACTGATGCTTAGGTAGAAATCTTTCTTTTAACCTCTGTCCATGTTCTTCCTCTAAAACCGCAGCACCATAGAGATTAAAACAAACAGGTATTCACAAACAGAAAGAATACAAAGAAGAGATTGTTCCTCTTGATTCCAACACTCTGGAAAACTACCAAATATATATGTGTATATATATGCGCATGTACTTCTATGATTACAACAGTAACAACAGAGTTGATAATGTCGATGCACAGCTTAAACAATAAGGTGAAAAAAACAGACATTATATGTATACAGGAACAGAACTGATCCCTATCCATGGAATCATCTATGTTGGCTGGAAACTATCAGTGAGTTTATGAACACCTCGCCTTTTGTGGGCAGAGGATAAAGCTATGTTTCTTGCTTAATGTCTCTTGCTTAACATCTGTCTTCTTCTCCTCGGATAAAGTTTACTGTCAACCTGTGATCTTCCCAGCAAATAGGTGTGAATCCTGCTACTGTTCTGTTGGCCCAATGTGTTTGATAGCAAACAAGGAAATCATTTGACAACGTGGACATAAATTAGGTGTATAATTTCACAACTGGCAAAAATTTGTTTATACCCATCGTTGCAACAAGACAATACAAACAGTAAAGGAGTATCTATGAGTACACAAATATATTGTATCAGGAATATTATGCATTTAAATACGCAAAAAAAAGAATTTTGTTTTGTAAGCAGCTAATGTGAGTTTAAAGGTTTTCTAAAGCTCATAAAAGTGCTTTGTAATCAGACAGAACAAGTGCACAGGCATACCGCCAAGCACAAAAAGAGGTTGTTATTTGACCACCGAAGACAAATAAACAGGAAGTCTTTGACTGACTTACATTGTCTGGAGAGTTTCTGTCTGTTGAAGCTCCATCAAGTTGGCTCGGTCCCTTCACCTTTCTCTTCTTCTTGGCCGCCACTCCTCCACCTCCTCCTCCTCCTCCCCTCTCTCCTCCTACAGAAGCAGGGGAGCTCTTCTGCTGAAACTCCTTCAGCTAAGCAGCACATGTGACAAGAAAGCAACATACATGTGAGCAGAGATGTAGCAGGTAAGTGTTGAGCGTCTGAAATAAAACCACTGCCTGTTTAATACACAAAAATAAATTTGATTCATCTTTACAGATCTTGCAATCTTGGAATTGCTCCCAGCTTTTAAATAACCAGAAACACTACTGTCCACTGGAGGATAGGATCATGCTAACTGTGAATTAGAAAAAGAATGAATTTAGTATGAGATGAAGCAAACCTTGACAATACACAAGCTCACTACACAATAAACCCTGTGTTATATGTAGACTAGAATGAATATCCATGGTGAACAACTTCACGACTGCCCCCCTCACACTGAAGCTATGATCATCTACGTATAAATTACCAATGTGACCTTAAAACACATTTTGCAATGGCTGAGTTTGGGTATGGGGCCTATGACAGCTGTGGTTGGGGACCAGAGGAAACCACAGGACCTTTCATTTCTAAAATACTGGGGGTGAAACTGAGAGAAATGTCTAATGTTATCACCAAGATCACCCATCCACGAAGACTGTGGGGCAGCAAGAAACGCTGACGAGTGATTTCCCTAAAGCTAACATTTCCCAGCTGAATAAGGTCGTCTTTCTGAGTGGCCTAACAACACACCTATCCAAAGCACACACCAGGACATGGGCAGAGGGGGTGTCAGCTGTCAAAACACTCCCCGTCATTCCATCCAGCTCAGTGTGCTACAATGCTAGCCTAATGATTTTCTTTAAACTGTTCTTTGTTGGTCATTTTCTTGGGTTATTGAAATTCTGCAGACAAGACAGAAAGCTACCCGGCTGGTGTGTGGCATTCTTTACACTCACACGTACACAACTATTCATTTGCTAGTTAGCCAGCTTGCCTTAGTTAGCACGTTAAGCTTTGTCAATAACTGCATATAACGTTAGCTTTGAGAGACAAGTGACACCATGGGGTAAAGAGAGTGAGTTACGTTAACCACTGACAAACTGAACAGCGTGGGATGCTATAACAAATGTCCCTACGACCTAAAAATAGTCAACATAATCTGTGAAAGTTAATGCTATCAGCAGAGGCCCAGAAAGCAACATCGGTCTCGCCTGCGCAACGTAGCCCGTACGGGAGCGAGAGAGGCGGGACAAGCGACAGCGCAGAGGTCGGACGACGTGTAATGACAACACCCCTTGCTCCGAAAAGAAATTTACAACAAAATGACAAGAAACAAACACTGCTGACAGAGACGCACAGACTAACACGGGACCAGTACTTCCCAGGAGTTTTAGCCGTATCAGCAGTAAAATACTTTACCTTTTTCTTAGCTGCAGCGAGTTTTATTTGCCTACTCTGGTCGGCCATCCTGCTGCTCTGGTCAACGGACCGAACCACGTCATCAGTTCGGTGCCAATATGTGTCTCCACCGGTAGGGGGCGCAGCAAAGATCAAAGAGCCTAAAAACTTCCTAACATTTGACAGAATTTTTTTTTTTATAAGACCTGTAAGTTGTCAGTTAACACGTCCACATCCCACAGTAACTTGATTGTCTTTATTCTGTCTTCCCTGCCTGTTTACGTGTTTTATTAACTTTTATTAAAAAAAAAACCAACATATTTTCAATTATTAAAACAAGAAACATAACAGGACAAGAAATATGATGTAATTAATAACTATGATAATTATGTAATTAATAACTATGTTATAACTATGATATAATTCCTAATATTACAATACAATAATTGGTCATTGTATATTTCACATACTATCATAATAACAAAACAATACTGTAGGAATGGGTTATCAAAATACATTAGTGGTTGATAGTTGATGACAGGTACAATAAAAAAAGCCCAGATTAAAGTGTTATATTAGAGACTATATTATAAAATTTGAAATATATCTCAATTTTTTAAATAAAAATGTATCTGTTTTCCTGTTATTCATGATCTAATATCCAAAATGCATGTGTAGCTACACGTTTATTAGTGAAGCACTGAGCATCATCCATATCTTAACAATCAATCACAATATATATAGTTTGAACAGAGAAACACCTTGGCATTCATACTTCAGTCTTTTACGCACTGTTGGAGAAAAGCGCATCTCGATCAGAGGCCTATGTTGCTGTTACATTAAGGAAAAACGAGCAAATTCAAAGAAAAACGAAACAAGCCCAAGATTTAAACTTGTTACTGTGACAGACTGATAATAAGAAAACAGAACAACTATTGGTACTTACTGCAAATTAAAGAAAAAAGTCAAACAAACAAACAAACAAACAAAAAACTATCAATGTTCACAACACTTAACAAGTATAATATTGGAACTAAAAAAATGATTATCATGTATTTTCATTAAATGAAATGATCATTTTTGTGCCATAGAATTACAGATATTATATACCATTAACAGTTAAATTCTCTTAGAAAACCTTTTGTTTAGCTGAAAATAGGTATAAAAAGAGTCTGTGTCAAATATGAGAGAGAAACGCATGCAGATTTTTAATCTTATAGAAAACATGTCAGAAAACAAGTATTTTAGTTATGACAGAGACAAAACAGGACTTAAAAAGCCTTTGAGTCAAAATGTGATGTATTTGTAAAAATAAAGCTATGGTTAATTTTGATCAGTATGCCAAAGGTTAGATCTTGCAGGGAATCATCCATTCTTATATCTGAACTGTTTTACTTTCACTTTGATTTAGTCAGTGGCATAGCTCCTCCTAGAGTTGATGATGGTGTTCAACTGTTCTACATGAAAGTCAGGACATAGTTGAGGAAAAGGAAGTGAAGACTTTATAGATCTACAGTGATCCACTGCTCTATCAGGTCAATTCCTATTGACACATTATAGTCACTTATTAAAACAAATATTTTTATTAAACTGACAAAATGACAACAACATAAAAAACAGAAGGTTCTGCAGACAACATAAACACATACAAAGAGATCAAGCAAAAGTAAACAAAAAATAAAGTGGATCTAAATTGCATTATTGTCCTTCAAGAATAAATTTGGTGATGTTCCACATAAAATGACCAAACCAATAATGAACTGATTGTGCAACCAGGAACTGTCAGATTTAGCTCATTCCTTTTTCTTCTTGAATGAATGAATGAATGAATGAAAGAATGAATGAATGCTTTATTTCGCACATGTGTAATAAAAACAAAAGAAATAGACAAAGAAAGAAAAAAAATGGAAAAAAAAATTCTAAGGAACTTCCTTCTTGTACAAAAACTATTAAAAACTGAACCACACCAATGCCCTGGGTGATCTGTTACTATGACTGATATAATAAGAAAGGTATTTCCTGAAAGTGTAAAGTATTGAAGTGCATGCTTTTCAATCCCTGTCTGGATTCAGTTTCAAAAATTAGTATCAACTTTTGAGCAGAATATCAATAGATTTCATGTAATCAGAAAAGGCAAGAAAAAAAGAGTAAAAAAAACAAAAAAGTAAAACATGAATACTCATGTCTGAGTTGTTACTCTTTCATAAAATAACATAATTAATTTAGTGACAATTTTAGTCCTTTGTACTAAGACAACTATAAACAAAAATCTTCCAATAGGAAATTTGTAGAGACCTGACTTGTTAGTTAAAATCTAGAGAAAAATCCAATAAACAAAACAAAATACTGTTAGTTTCAGTAATGTTTTTATGCTTGAGGTCCCATCCTTATATCCAGAATGTTCTAGAAATGAGAGTGTGTTTAGGAAAAAGCAGACAAAGCACTGCAATTACATCAATAATTATAATAACTATTCCAGTAAGTTCTTGTAAACAACTGAAAGCAAGTGATTGAATTTCATTCTCCTTATCAGAATAGAATCTTAAAATTATAATACAATAATTTATTAAGCTTGACTCCCCACATACAAGTAATATTGACAACTAGGCCCATAGCTACAACAGAGAGGAAGATGCGTGTTTGTCAAAAGTACAAAAACAAACAAAAAAATGTGAACATTATAATTAAGGTAAACACTAACACCAATTCTATTTTCAGTAACAGTAATTATTAAAGTATCCCCTTAACACTCATTATTTGGTGTTTTACAAAAGGGATCATATAGACAAAGTGTGGCCTAAAGAAGCCTGTTACCTAACCTTGACCCATTTAGGCTTTTGAGCCTGAAACATATGGTAATGTACTGCATCAGTGTTTTTTTTCTATGTGATTTATGTAACCTGCTTATGTATAGCCCACAGTCTGCATAAGAAAAATCAATATGCTGAGAATCAATATATAGCCTACACCTGGGATCAAAATGTGGTCACTGAAACAGTAACCTTCAGAATGCTTATGTTAAAATTTGATAATTATTTACAGATTGTGGTTCAAGATGTCTGAGACAAAAGTCTACACATTCAGGAAACTCAGATAATCTGATGTAAGATTTGCTGTTATGATTGTAATTACCATACACAAGGTTTAGACATGTATTACTCATTTGCAATGAGTCATTTTTACCACGCATGTTACTATCCATACAAACACTATAACTATGACATTAGAATATTGACCCAATACAAGGAGGGGTATAATATTAAAAAAACACAGCACAAACTTGGAAATGTATGAAATGTGAAAAATGCACTCCTTCCTTGATTGTCAGAGTGGCGTGTCGTTGCACCAACCGTGCTTTTGAGTCTCCTTCACAGACAGCCAATCAGAGTCGGCACAGTGGGCACAAGAGGTGACGTTACACGAAACCGATGTGTGCAAATCAGCAGCGGCCAGCGTGCTGGATGCATCCAATCAGCGCGTTCCAACGAACAGCTGCTCAGCCAATCGCGCGCCTCCACGACGGGAAAGAAGTGACGGCTTATATATGGACAGAGCACAGTTCATTCAACATCATTTCACAGAGCCAAGGATTCAGAATAGACAAAAGAAGAAACACAACTTGTTACGAGAAGCTATTACCAGTTGAGGCCGTGAATTCGTTGACCAAACTTTCCCTTAAGGTATGTATTAACACTGGTGTGAATATGATAACGCAGCAAAGTAGTATTTTGTTTTCTCTGAATATAATTATAAAACCGTTTCATTATGATGAATGCAGTTAAGCAAACATTAATGTAACTAGCTATCAAAAGTTTAACATGGCTGATGGGTTTTGAATCCAATCACTATCATTTAAATGTTACATTCAAACAGGAGTACTTGTGACTCTTCATTGTAGCATGGTGTCTCCCCATTGCATGGCTGCTTGACATGCTAACGTGGTTCGCTAGATACCGGCGCATGAAAAAAAATACATTGATTGTTGTTAACAATCTGAAGCTGGAGTGTTGGTCCACTTATTTTACCCATATTTTGTCCAAAGGTTATTGATTTGACATTTTTATATGAGATTTTACTGGTCAACGCCATGCTTCCTGTCTATCATGGGCCCGAAGCTTCGTGGATGACATCAACTATTTCCAACGGCTTTTTGCTGTTAGTTACATCCACATGCACGCCGGGCTGCACTGTTTTACATCATATTTTTTCCCCACAGATATTTTCATAGCTCTGAGGACAAACAAAGAGAAAAAGATGAAGTTGCTGTGGGTTGTGATGCTGGTGGCCGGCACCGTGTTTGCCGATGACGACGACAAGAGGGAGAATGTGGGGACTGTGGTTGGAATCGACCTGGGGACCACCTACTCCTGGTAAGAATAGTAATAAATGGACTCAATCTAGAAGACAATCTAATGATGCAACTTGAAAATGAAATGCCATTTTATAAATTATATATATATAAAAAAAAAAACCTAAACATATCTTAAGTAATCTTTATACTATCTCCCTGCAGTGTTGGTGTGTTCAAGAATGGCCGTGTGGAGATCATTGCCAATGACCAGGGTAACCGCATCACCCCCTCATACGTGGCCTTCACCAGTGAAGGTGAACGTTTGATTGGTGATGCTGCCAAGAATCAGCTCACTTCTAACCCTGAGAACACTGTCTTTGATGCCAAGCGACTGATTGGACGCACTTGGGGTGATTCCTCTGTGCAGCAGGACATCAAGTACCTGCCCTTCAAGGTGAGTTTGTACTCTCTACAGTTAGAAGTAAAAGTTATGGTTGAAGGGTCTTTGGGTAATGGTTGAGTGGCAAACTTTGTATAGTAATACATATGCATATTCCTCTCCAGGTTACTGAGAAGAAGAGCAAGCCCCATATTCAGGTTGACATTGGTGGTGGCCAGATGAAGACTTTTGCCCCTGAGGAGATCTCTGCTATGGTGCTGACTAAGATGAAGGAGACTGCTGAGGCTTACCTGGGCAAGAAGGTACAAAATGTCAAAGAAGATACCTCAAAGAATTTACTGCTTCTCAAAAAACAGTGTTTAAGTGAATCTCATGTTCTTTTCCTCAGGTCACACATGCTGTGGTGACTGTCCCTGCCTACTTCAATGATGCTCAGCGCCAAGCCACTAAGGATGCTGGAACCATTGCTGGTCTGAATGTTATGCGAATCATCAATGAGCCGTAAGTGTCTGACAAACTAATTTTAATGGTCTGGAATTTGAGATTGTGACTTGCTCTTTAGTAATATTCTCCTGATTTTGTTTTAGAACTGCCGCTGCCATTGCTTATGGCCTGGACAAAAGAGGTGGCGAGAAGAACATTCTTGTGTTCGACCTGGGTGGTGGCACCTTTGATGTCTCCCTGCTGACCATTGACAACGGTGTGTTTGAAGTGGTGGCGACCAACGGTGACACTCATCTGGGAGGTGAGGACTTTGACCAGCGTGTCATGGAGCACTTCATCAAGCTGTACAAGAAGAAGACTGGCAAAGATGTGCGCAAGGACAACCGGGCTGTGCAGAAGCTGCGTCGTGAGGTCGAGAAGGCAAAGAGGGCCCTGTCTGCCCAGCATCAGGCTCGTATTGAGATTGAGTCCTTCTTTGAGGGAGAAGACTTCTCTGAGACCCTTACCCGTGCCAAGTTTGAGGAACTGAACATGGTAAATGAACAGTTATGTTAAAACATTGCACAATGGCAACAAGTGTTTTTTTTTGTTTTGTTTTGTTTTTAAAGAAGTTTGTTTGACAAGTATTTTAACCTTCTGTTTATTTAATCCAGGACCTGTTCCGTTCGACCATGAAGCCAGTGCAGAAGGTGCTGGATGATTCTGACCTGAAGAAGTCTGACATTGATGAGATTGTCCTGGTTGGAGGCTCCACCCGTATCCCCAAAATCCAGCAGCTGGTGAAGGAGTTCTTCAATGGCAAAGAGCCCTCTAGAGGCATCAACCCCGATGAAGCTGTTGCCTATGGAGCTGCTGTGCAGGCTGGAGTGCTTTCTGGAGAGGAGGACACTGGTAAGTTGTCACACTTGTTGCAGTATTTGTTGTACATGGACTGAGTTTGCAGACTTTACCTTGTTTACTAATTGTCTTTACTTTTTCTTGTAGGTGATCTGGTTCTTCTGGACGTGTGCCCCCTGACCCTTGGTATTGAGACTGTTGGAGGAGTAATGACCAAACTGATCCCCAGGAACACTGTAGTGCCCACCAAGAAATCCCAGATCTTTTCTACAGCTTCTGATAACCAGCCTACAGTCACCATCAAAGTCTATGAAGGTGAAAGCACGGACCTGCACTCTAAATAACATAAATGTGATTGTAATTATAGTGTGTGTGTATATATATAGATGGTGAAATGAAATGTTGCTCAAGCCTAATTATTTGCTTTCTTCAGGTGAGCGTCCTTTGACAAAAGACAACCATCTCCTGGGCACCTTCGACCTGACTGGCATCCCCCCTGCCCCTCGTGGTGTACCACAGATTGAAGTCACCTTTGAGATTGATGTCAACGGTATTCTGCGTGTCACGGCTGAGGACAAAGGCACTGGCAACAAGAACAAGATCACAATCACCAATGACCAGAACCGTCTGACACCTGAGGACATCGAGCGTATGGTGAACGATGCCGAGCGCTTCGCTGATGAAGACAAGAAGCTGAAGGAGAGGATCGACGCCCGCAACGAGTTGGAGAGCTACGCCTACTCTCTGAAAAACCAGATCGGCGACAAGGAGAAACTTGGTGGCAAGTTGTCTGATGACGATAAGGAAGCTATTGAGAAGGCAGTGGAGGAGAAGATTGAGTGGATGGAGTCGCATCAAGAAGCAGAGCTGGAAGACTTCCAGGCCAAGAAGAAGGAGCTGGAGGAGGTGGTCCAACCCATCATCAGCAAGCTTTATGGTAGTGCAGGTGGACCCCCACCTGAGGGCGCTGACAGTGAACAAGATGAGAAGGATGAGTTGTAGGCAGGTTGGAAGTCTTCGGTCGCCCCTTGCCCCTCTGGTAGTGGCATCTTGATGTACATATTGAACTGATGGGACTCAAATAGTGAGAGGAACGGCAGGGAAGGGGTGACGATAACAAGCAACCATACTGAATCTTCTGAAAGACTTTAAATTAAGTTTCAGTGTGTGAGGTGTTCTCTTCGCTCAAAGGCGGAGATATTCGTCAGCCCGGATATGAGGCTTGTTGCTGCTGTTCTCAGGCAGACCTGATTGGGGTTGTGTAATGGGGAGGGACTTAGTGGGGTGGGCGGGCAGGTATCTGTGGGTACATTCAGTAGGATGTCTGTGGGATTAAGGGGTCTTTATGTTCACAGGCAATTCTAAAAGTTATTTATTGAATCTGGTCATTGTACTTCTGGAAAGACATTGAAATAAATGTTTGATACAAACTGGTACCTTGACTTCTGTTGAATCAATTTACTATTTCTGGGTGCAAATATGGTAAATGATTTTGTCAATGAATAATCTAACACATTCAGCTCATGAACAACCTACACCCTTGTCTATAAACCATAAGGTCCAAAAATAACAATTACTCTGTGGTACAAGACAAATATTTTATTACAATATCAAGGATCTTCATGTCACAACAGTCACAACACAGTCATTGTGTATGACACCCTGTGTGTCCATCCCTCCAAATACAAAGGCCAGATTTATTGTCTCTGAAGCTGCTGGGCTACTGGCTTGCTCCTCGTCTTCATTCTCCTCACTACACACCCTCCATGGTAGTAAACACATGGAGTGGTCTAGGCGGTTTGGTGGCATATCTCCTTCGAATCTCATTAGGGTCCACTGACACTTGTCTGCAAGCAGAGAGTATAAAATGAAAATATCTTCACTCATCCAAACTGATTTATTCATGTGCAGTGGGTATAAATCATCATAATTGAACAAATCAAACCAACATGGAGTCTCCTAGGTTAAAGGTGGCATACCAGTGTTAAATCTGTACATAGAGTTGCTGGCTCCATCTGCAGTCATCCCTCCAACTGTGTAGATGTTCTTGCCAAGCACCACAGCTGAGTGAGCTGCTACTCCTGGTGGGATATCTCCTTTGGCCTGCACTTTCTTCCACTTCAAGCTCCCTTTTTGAAAAGTTTATTTTTTTATTTAAAACATTTAAAATCTTGACTGTCTGATATAAAAATAAGACAGTCAGGAAACAGCAACTATACAGTGTGTTTGGTATAAAAATAATTCAAAAGCATTAGAGAGGCTTACTTGAGTCAAGCGAGTACATATCATTGTGGAAGTTGTCTCCAGTCATGCCCCCGTGAATGTATATCTTTAAACCCACTGCTACAATAATGTGGCCATGTCTAGCTGCAGGGTGTTTGCCTTGTGTTTCCGGCTGGGACCACGTGGAAGACCCTGGAAAACATGTACATCAAAGTTATTCCTATACAGATGTGATTACTTTGGTCATATAAATACAACTTTAAGCACTCGTTAACACTGAAACAATGATGTCGAAGTGAAAATAACTGTAGGCAGGACAACAAGGAACACCTTCAATGCATTATTTTAGGGCAGCTTTTAAATGTGTTCCAATGTATTTAACATTCAGAAAAGTGACCATGTATCACAGCATAGGTTTGTTGTGAAGGAACACATCTGCATACATATTACAGACCAATGTCCTCAGACAGGAAAGATTGCATTTACAATTTTCCCCCCAATCTAGGCATCTTTTCATCGATTTTTTCCAATTGTTAGGCCACCCCTCAGGCTCAAGTTGAGAGTAGTTATGCAAGAAATTAAATGAGATTCCCAAATGTTCTTACTAATAAACAAAGTAAGACGTTTTCCTTCTGTAACAGGTGAAATGAAAACAAGTCAGTAAGATAAAAATCAACCAGTCACTGTATTTGAATTCCTAATGAGTCCTAAGAAGTGGTCTAGCCAGTCAGAAAAACAAAACAAACAAAAAAAAACCCTTGAGGTGTGTAACCTTGCATATGCTGCCTACAACTTTTTTTAAATTGTGAATTTCTATATACTATGTTGTATTCGTTGCATTTAAACAGCTGTGATTAGCCACTGCCTTGGCCAGGTCTGTCCTGTAAAAGATTTTCTATCTCAATGGGACTTCCTGGTTAAATACAGGTGAAAGGGAAAGAGATGTCTGCACTTGCGTTGTTTGTCTTCTGTATTTGTTTTGTTTCTGTGCCTGTAAAATATTCACATCAGGGCCACACAATCTCCTGAAACATCACAAATGGTGGTCAGCTAACAGCTATTCAAACATTTCACACAAGTGAAAGTGTAATTTTGCCTTGAGGTCAATCCAAGCTGTGGGACAAGGTAACAGTTAAAACATAATGATCATTGTGAGTTGTGTTGAAATCAAAGGTAACTGCATGAAAAGCACTGCTTGCTACAAGTGTGTTAAGCAGCATTCGACACAAACCTGTATCGAAGATGTGAAGCTTGGGGTCTGAGACAGGTGCAGCTCCTGCTTCCCCACCAGAAAAGACGTACAGTTTGTCCCCAAGGCAGGCGGAGTTGGAGTGGTATGTCCGGGAGCTGGGTAGCTTCCCATTTGCAACGACATTCTTCCAGCGAGGCTCACTGTCTGGATCATACTTTTATTTACTTTTTATACTCAAATTTAACAATTAATCTTTATAGTCATGAGGACAGAATATGCAGGTGTTCTCTGACACCAAACATCACAGCACAGATCAACATGTCTGCTTTTAGTGAAGCCTTGGTTATCTGTCAATATACCTGAGTGCTCTACAATTATAGAAAATTTCCAGATTATTTTACGTCAGGATTTACCTCCTAGTTGGACATTCTGGATACAGTTGCGATTGCCAGTCTGTTGTGCTCCTCCAAACACCCACAGACTCTGTGGGTAGCTCTCTGGGACGAAGCTGCAGTGCTCATACCGCGCCTCCAAACCTTGCCACTCTGGAATATCCCATTCATGATTATCTGGCAAAAAAAGCGATTTAACGACAGATTGTACACTAACCTGGTTTAGGTCTAATGTATTGTTAGCTTGACTTCTTACCCCAAATCTGATAAGTGCAACTTGCCAAATGTCAAAGCAATCCAAAAATAAACTGTCTTTTGATTTTTCTGGTGAAGTTTATTAAAAGCTGGGTTATAAAACAGAGTTATGAAGAAGCCATAATACTGGTAAGATTCTTTAGAGTGGGACATTTTTTTTTACCTAAATTTATAATATGGGAATGTGAGAAACTGCCACTGGGATTGGCTCCCCCAACAATAAGGATTCTTCCTCTTCCTCCATCTGCAGATGGAGTAAACACGCAGGTGTGACCCACACTAACACCTGGGGCACTTCCTCTGGGTATTAAAGAATACCTGCAGATAGATTCCAACGCAATTTTAGAAAATACAAGACAGAGATACCTTCCTTTATAACATCTCAACTGTAATAAATCAATTGCAATCTACTTACCATACTCCTTCTTTGGGTTTATCTTGTGGTTCAAGCACTGGGAGAAACTCCATGACTGCCAGAGATGTAAAAATGATGATGTTACACTCTAAAAAGTGACAAATAGGGGATACAGTACTAGCTAAATTAGCCAAATTTGACTATGATTCTAATGACTTATGTAGTTGTACTAGCTAACAGTATTCCTAAGAGCTCTTACTTGTAATCTATCAACAATCGAAGCAACACAAATACGTAGGTATTTTTTATAGTTCTTCTTTAAACGCTTTAAATGAGATATTGCAAGTAAAAACTGTGGAATCAAGTTTAATTTAGCGACATTGTCACAGAGCTAGGTAACCACTGACCGCCATCACTACGCATTTTGCGTAAGTGAAAGAGCTTCCTGTCCAGTAACAAGTTCTTCCGGGTGGAAACACGTCTTTTCTGTGTTATTTCTTTGCGGTCCCACTTTTTGATACTCATATTTCTAATATTCATACAGACCATAATATAGCTAAATTAAACTGTAAAATTACCTCGATGACGTAAAAATGTTAACTACCAAGTACCAAAAAGCATGAACCTCTACGCTGAAAACAATACGCAAATTATTGCGTTAGTTGCGGTAGTTGATGCCAGTTCTATGCGGAGTTGCCATGGTTTTCTGGAGCGCATGCCCAGTCCACCGACACTGACCACCCCTGTTAAGAAAAGGAGCAATGAGCTCTGTTAACGTTTATGAAATCCCCAGAGTTTAAAAGCAATCGTTGCTGTTTAGTATGGAGTCCCTATCTAGAACAAAAATTTCCCACTGACTGTACAGTAAAGGATTTTATCTCAGTGGTTCCCATGTTGCCATTAGTTGATCAAGAGTTAATGTTGGTTAGACATCCTGAAAACAATCAGACGATGTTGAATGCCACATAAAAACGCTTCTTTTTGATGTGTTTCCATTAGTTAATGTTCCCAAAGGAGTTCCAGTCTTTTAATTTGGACTGCAGTGGTACCAGTACACTGTCACAAGATTGCATTTCTTAATTTGCCCAGCAGGTTGTGCCATTGTGTACCAAATGTTGCCTGGACCTACTGAGATGCCCTGGGACACTGTGTGCTGTTTGTCATGTAGGTCTATTAATGTGTTTATGTAATACATTGAAATGTGAACAAAGGATGAAGTATTTTGTAAGCTTCTGACTGAATGGTCTCAAAAAAGATGCCATCAGCACAACAAGAATCACAGATGCATGTTCAACACACATACTTTAACAAATAATACCTTTTTAGTTTTGCTGATTTTCTTATGGGCAGAAATACAAGTTTTCCTTAAATTACTGCATTAAAAATATGTAAAGGTAATATTGTGGCAAGAATAGAGAGCTACAATTGATATTGTAATGTAGTTTTGATCAGATATAACAGGCGAAATGTGGGAATAATTAAAGATTTAATCTCTATTAGAAATATACGCTATCCCCAAGTCACACACTGGCATACTGTAGATGTATGGTTTCCTGCACAGTTAGCAGTGTTAAGGTACAGAGGGACCTAAGTGAATAATTCTGTATGTCAGGTTGTTTGTAGACACTAGCTTATCCTTGTAAACAATAAATGAGGGTATGAAACGCATAGAGGGGTGAACATTTGAGAACCTAAAAGTGGAGAAACATTTTTATTAATTAACTAAATTTGATTTTTGGCTGAGTTGATATTACTCATTTGTACAAATTTGTTCTGAACACATGTTGGACATTTCTTTATAAACAGAAAACTGGCAGGCTAAAAATCAGATTCCACATTTTTTATTTTTGAAACTTTATTCTGCTATTCAGTCCTCTTGTTAATTCAATAAGAGGCAGGGAGATTCTCTAAAAGGGCTGCTCCTTTCAACTTTGGGAGCGTGGGCTTCAGATTACATGCCCTTTTGACTTTGTTAATGGCCAAAAAAACTATTTGTACTTGCTCTTTGAAGCACATTTTATTGGTTGATGCCATTTTAAGTTCAGGGAAGCTCCAGTTTAAAGCATAGTCAGATGTTGGCATTTCTTTCATTAACTCTTGAACAGAGGAGACTGCTGTGTTGCTTGGTTTGAATAATCTGTGTCCATCCTACAGTTTAGTCATGTTTGTGTACATGACAAGTATAAACTCAAACAGAGAGAAAGATGATCAGGTACCTGACATTTTAAAATTTGAAGGCAGATCACACAAACACATGTTAACTGGTGGACATACTGCAAGTTTAGGTAGTTTAAGTGTGCTGGACTAGCACACTGAGTAGCTTACTGCTCATACTGCCATGTCAAGCTGAGACTTTGTTGCATTGACCTGGGAGATTTACAGCATCATTGTAAACCTACTTGCAGCCCTGGACCAATGCACAGTCTCATAAAAGCAATACGTCACCCTGAAATGGATAACAGGTACATGCAGTTACTTGGAGGACAAGTTGATACATCTTAAAAACAACATCAGGTGTGAGGCAGCAGTTAAAACTACAACTCACAGCACTCAGGGTGCAGTGGCATGAGATTATGTGGAAGAGGCAAAAGAATCATCATAAAACACATATAATATAGCTACTAAATAGTAATTATGCCGTCCATTTCTTCCCTATTGTTAACACTTGTGAGCAATGTTCACTGTCAGAATCCCAACAATTAATAATCAGTGACAAAATAATATGAGTGTAGCAAATCCAGTAATGTTTAGAGTATAATAACACATATTTCAAACTCAAAAAATATCAAGTAACTTTTCAGGTGGCAGTTTGTAGGACAAGGTAAGTCCAGTAAGCACTTTTATTTATTTTTTCCAACTGCAAGGTCCAACATTGTTTTACTTATTTACTAATTATTCAGGAAATAAAAAATATACACTGCCTTACAAAGCCAGAATGTACTAACATGTAACTACAGTTACTCAGTATTTGGTCCTTTTGTTTTCCTTAAATGTATTATTTTCTATGGCATTTTATCACTGTAGGCTGTAGTGAAACAGATGTCATCAATCAAGATTCACTAAAATGATCACAGTTCTGATTTCTGCCATTTGCTTCTGTATCTGTTCTTCAGAGTCAGAAAGTACTGAGACATATGGCTTTGGTTGTTTTATGGGATTTGTTGATGATATTAAAAAATGTATAATACAAATTTTTAAGTTACTGGCTTTAACTTATATCTGCCATCTTTTTTACATTTTCTGTAATCCAGCTTTTGTCGCTGCCTCACATCTTGACCATGTTCTGTTGTAGTTTGCTGTGTATTTAACAGACGTGTAGAGTGTGTTGCTCTTTGAACTGAGTTAGAAGCCATGTCTGTGTTCCCACCAGGTGCTCTGTTGTCCCCTGTGGCAGTCTCCACACACACACACACACACACAGAACCTTTTCTGTTCCGATTCCACAAGGGTGGAATTCACCTCCAGTCAAAACTGCACAGTCATCTCCAATCTTCGGGCGCAAATTGAAAATTCATCTCTACAGGGAACATGTCCCGCTCTCGCCTACTTATCTCCTCCATCTTAATTAAGTCTCTCCTCGCCTTTGCCTTCCTCTTCCAGTTGCACTTGATATTGGCCCTTCCTACATTTCTTTACCTTGCACGTACTGTATAGCTTTACCTTGCACTTCCTTATCATGACTCAGCCGATTAAGGACATTGGAATATTTGTCACATCTAATCAGCAAAGTGCTACGCTTTTGACCCACAACTTGTAACATGGGACTGTGGCCATCCAGGCACAAAAAAAGCTTGACTACTGCACTCAGGTTACTGTACATTAGAGTTTTCTACACAATATCAGTGGGGCAGGATTTATGTAAATAATTTCTGGATTGATTTAGTTGAAATTCAATAATCATTTTATTCAAACTGAGGAATAAAGCATTACAAGGACTTGTACAACTTATTTTGGTGAACTACTGGAAACATCCCATCAAACAAATCCTAAAAAGTTTGTGAATTTTCACATCTCTTGTTGAGAGACTGAGGTGTGGAGGTCCACCAACACTGACCATGCAACATTATCAGCCCAGCTTCCCCTTCAGGGAAACAGAGTAGGAGTTTCAGAGAAGCCCTTTGTTTTCCCTTCACTGTAACTGATAAGGACCAAATGAATCAGGGGCTTTTTCTGGAAGGACAGAATGAGAGGAAAAGGGAAAAATGATTCTGACTTTTCATGGTCCCGAGGAAGGGACAGGAGGCAGGAGAAAGAGATAATTGGAGATATGATTTTTCTCTGCCCAAAATAGTTTTCTTTGAGTGGATGTTATTGTCGTGTGTAGGTTGTGTACAATACTTGCTGATGGGAATTTGAGCCCTGTGTGTGGTAGTCAGGCAGAAATCCATCAACCATTTTTTTTTTCATCTAATTTAAATAAAGCTTGATGTGGGCGCCTTCTTGGTGGGTGGGCAGCTGGGTAAGCGGGATTAATACGGAAAGTTCATCTCTAGGTTACTGGTACACTACCACCGGGCAGGATGACAAAACGATGTGCTGTAGCTGTTGTGTCACATTTCACCCAGAGGTGTGTGAAGTCATGCTGCAAAGTAATCTGGATTATTGCCACAGAAACACAACACTAGATTAGTTTGATCTATTCTGCAGCGGCGTTGATTATTTAATCTGGGTATTAAAACCATGTTTTTTTCTTTTGTCTTTGTTGTTTGCCAAAGAGGCAGATGTCGGTTGCCTTTTTTGTTTTCTCTACTGCCTTGTTGCTTTAAAACAGAATAAAATACCACACATATAAAACAGAAAACCCTGCCACCTAAATTGAATGATGACAAATATATGAAAACATATATGTAATTTCCTTTGGAAGCAGTCACATCAAATCTTGGGAACCGATCTCTCACATTGAAATAATCCATCTGACAGCTGACATTTACAGCTGTAAACAGTACAGGGAATGTAACCCACATGTCCTTCATCACTTCACAATGATGCTACACCAATCCCCCCATAGAAAGGACCTAGGAACTGTTTGTAATTGTATGTTTCATGAAAGAAACCAGTCTTTCCCAGAGCCGTATTATTTATCTTTAAATGCAGAGCCATCTACCGCCACTAGGTGGCTCATGAGCAATAGGCAGAGTACACAGAACTCACCAAACTATTGAGAAGAATCGTGCAAAAATGTAAGTATGCATTACATTGATATGCACCGGAGTTTATATTTCTATATGAGTGTGCTTACTTTCTGTGTCTTTAACTGCATGCATGTTGTCCACACACAGACACACACAAACAGGCATCAAGTTTCTTTCTTCTCTTCTTTACAGCTGCAGAGACCATCCTGTGTGCAGCAGCAGCAGCAGCAGCTACCATGCTCTCTCCAAGATGACCTGTCTTAGAGTTCAGCTGCGCCAGCCCCCTGCCAACTCCTCCAAGGCATCATCCTTCCTGCTCAGTACCCATGGTGAAGTAAACTTCTGTTCATTTTTGTTGGAAGAAAGCTGGTGCTACTATAAGACTGGTGTGTGTGTGTGTGGTAGTTTTATAGTAGCTCTGACTTAAAGAAAATAGAGTCTCTGTGTCTGTATTTATCTATGTTTTATACGTCTATGTCTTATTTATCTGCCACAGTGGCAGTAAAGGAATGTTACCATGTTAGGTTTGATACCACAGACACTCGATCCTGCAGTTTGTCTTAAGATGAGAAGCAAATTACTCGCAGCAACAAGCAGGCTCAGATGTAGCAACATGTCCTTTGGTCTGGTAATGAGCCCCCCTCCCCCCTCATCTGGTGACACCCTGAATCATTAATGGAGGGTATTATCCAAACTGGAGGAGGGTGCACCTGCACTGTTTAGTGAGACTAAAGCCTCATCCATTATCTAGTATTTGTCAGTCAGCACAACTGAATATGGATAAGGTATTACAGGGGTGTGGTTGCAGATTTTTGGGGGTGCTTTTGTATTTTATGCACGGGTGGATGTGTCAGGAGAAGGTCGGGGGTAAATTCTGAGTGGGACTGACTTTAGATGCCTCAGTTATCATGACATATTTGAAGTAACACAATTGTATGAGAATTGTATCATTTTATTATTAAATTAAAAATGTAAAATTATGTTAAAGGAACTCTTGACATATTATTTCTGAGAGACCGGCTTGTGCTCTGCAGAAGTCTGAAAAAGAACGATCAGCTAAGCATTGTGCTTTAATGTTTATGAATCATTACCAGCAAATGTGTACATGCTGTGAAGAATTTCCCCTAGCACTGTAATGGACAATCTGTCTGTCTTTAGGACGATCTGAGAGCTTTTTGCTGTATTAGCTGCACATCTGAACCATATGGCACAAATAAGCCATGTGAGTTCAACTCCAAAGTTAGTTTAGCTCCCTGTCTCCCCTCTTATATAGGCACCATCTGCAGTCTTTAAAGGTGATATTTAGTTTTTGGAAACTAGTCAAAACAGACAGTCATGCACTTTACAACAGTAAGGTGATTTCTGATCACTGTTATGGTATGTTAGGCAGATCTTTCCACTCTGGCCCTCACAAAGTTAAAACCATAGAGTGATAGCCAAAGTGCAATAAGGTGTAAAACCTCGATAGCCACAAGAGGTTTGCTCCAGAAAATGCTGGCTCTGACTGACTTCAATACAAAATAAAAAAATCAGGAAATACTCAGTACATTTTTTCCAGCAGTCATTCTGATGTCATAGCCGACTCTTCTTATCAGTGATCAGGTGGTCCATCTTAAAATACTCCATACTTAAATAGATATTAGGCTTCGAAAAGAGAGTCATATATGGGCATGATTACTTTGATTGACAGCTGTGGCTTCCAATTAGACCAGACCTGAACTCAAGTCTCATACACGTTGGGTAGCGTCCTTGGGTTCAACTCCCTTCATATCCCAATATGGTCACTTCTGGCTCCAAAAAAACACCGTGGCGCCGGTAAAATACCAACTTCCTGTTGCCAAAATGCCCAAAAACCAACAGGTGACATCATGTTAGCGTCGTCCATTCTATAGACATATTGTTTGGACAGTGAGTGCGTCAGATTTGACCCTCAGCTTGACTTTGTTGAAAACTTTTTTTGGTAAAGCTTGTCTGTGGATCTGTCATGGGAAGAGTCTTCAAAGTGTGAATTATAGCCTGAAACTAGGATCTAGTGCTTCTTCCTCCCTTTAGGCATTTGTAGCTTATCTTTTGTGTGGTTTTCACCTTCGTAAATTGGACTTCAAGTCACAGATATGACATGTGTCGAGGGTAACCACTGTATTCGACTGCACTTTTTATGCTTTTCCTCACTGGTAATATTTAAATATTTCTACATGTTGCAGCTGAAAACTT
Source organism: Pseudochromis fuscus (assembly GCA_900323345.1). Taxonomy (NCBI): domain Eukaryota; kingdom Metazoa; phylum Chordata; class Actinopteri; family Pseudochromidae; genus Pseudochromis; species Pseudochromis fuscus. The sequence continues at coordinate 12,056 of OOFC01030575.1, read as the reverse complement.
AACAAACTGCAAATTGAAGCAACTTCTAACTCAGTCTTTTATCTATTAATCTTGACACCTAAAACTGTTCAGCAAGAAAAGACAAAAATCAAGCAAACTGCCAAAACGTAGCTTTACAGACACATGCACACAGAGAGGCTTGTAACAAGTAGGAGCACTTTTTTTTTTTTTTGCTGCCTAATAGTGACAGAAAATGGCCCAGTTTTGCTGCTGTTAGGTTTAAAGTGATTTGACAAGTTTTGATGTATAACTACTGACTGCAGGGGTTGGAGCTAAGTTTCCTCTTTGTTCAGCTTTTATATCTCTTGCTACCTTTTCGTTTGACAGCCACACTTGCACTATAGTGTTGATAACTGAACCACTTACTGCGGCTTGAGGCGATGCCCGACAGAGACAGGAGGATTCAGAGAGTTTATAAAAGTTATGGATGAAGGGTAGAAGACGAGAGAAGAGAGGCAAAATGGAAAAGACATTTAAAAAATAAAAATAAAGAGGCTTTATCTAACTTGGACTGATTCAATATTTTTTCCTCCTATGTGTTCAGTCCAATTATAATCCAGCTAAGAAATCAGATGGCCTTGTGTAGCCAATATTGTAAGCTTTGAACCAGAGGTGGTAAAAACTGTGGACCATTTGGATATCAAATGTTTCCTGAACCTTGTCCAGCCCCAGACTTTACATATTATATTAGACAAAATGTTATTCACAGGATACAAGTGGTGAGTTACAGCTTCTCTTTACTGTATCAAAGCATGCTTTTGTGTGCTTATTCCTAAATCATTGCAGAGTAAAAGCAAAAATCTCATGGTAAACGACATGTGAGGGGAACATATAACGGCAGCAAAATCAGGAAAGGATAATCTGTTTGCCACAGCAGAGCTTTGTATCAGAGCGATGCCACTTTGCATTCAGGTGATATCTGGAGAAGACACATAATCGAAATGACCTGATGGAGTTCAGATGGTACCTTTGCCAGGCCTAGCAGGTTGTGAACAGTCCAAAAAAACCAAACAAAAACAAAATATAATGTAGTAAAATGAAGGTGTCGTTGTGTTAATGGCATTGTGTTTAGGATTAGCAATAGTTCAGCAAAGAATACAGTTGCATCTACCATAATTAATCACTGGTTTAATGCCCCACATGATTACACTAAGGGAGCCAGATCAGTTGTAAAGTTGTCTGACCCTCAGGTGCTTATGCATTAGGTCAGGGGTCCCCAATCCTGGTCCTCGAGGGCCGCTACCCTGCATGTTTTAGATGTGTCCCTCTTCCAACACACCTGACTCAAATTACCTGCTCATCATCTAGCTCTGCAGAAGTCTGATAATGATCCTGATCATTTGAATCAGGTGTGTTGGCAGAGGGACACATCCAAAACATGCAGGATAGCGGTCCTCGAGGACCAGGATTGGGGACCCCTGCTTTAGGTAGATCCTCTGGCTCTGACTTGTACCTTAAAAGAGGCGTCCACCACCTTTCTGCTGGTTTTAAAACTCTCTTTTGTGACTCAGGGGTTGTTGTTCAGTGCACCTGAGCACAGGACTCACAGAATAACGTGAGTCTAACCATCTTTGATGTATTAAGAAGAAAGAAGAAGAAAGTCCTTTTGTCTTCCTGGTTGGCTTCATTCATTAATGTTCCACATGCCGGCTCCACCCGGTGGATCATTTGTCTCTTTTCCCAAGAATAGATAAATCTGCCAAAGATAGTGTGTAATTGATGGAAGTTCCTCGTTGCAATGATTAAAGTGCACAGAGCATTTGAGATTATTAAATGCTAAATACATGCCAGTGTCTTTTAGAAATATGAACGATGGAGTCTTCCAGATACTGAATCCCCGCAGACCTTTCTCTTTGAAGCCATCACAGCTTGCTCCACTGCCCTGTCTGTCATTACATATTGGTAATTTGACATGTAGGTATCTCCCTCTGTGGATTCAATGGAGACATTAAATATGATCTACTCCCCCGATTAGATAATGTAGCAAGAGCTCCGTTTCACTGGTTTTGGCAGCTAATGCAGAAGAAGATGAGTTTGGAGGAAGTTATATAACAAGTATGAAATTCAGTGAAGAACCAAGAGGACACCTTGTGTGTCTCTCATCAGATCTGCTCTTTGTTCCCCCCTCGGATCAAATGGGATGAATTGGCGCTCGCCCCAGATGAAAACTTTAAATCCCATACACAGCAGTTTCCCAACTTTTCAAAATGGCTCCTGTTCTCACAGAAATGTTACAGACCAGGGATTAAGCCCGGCCTCTTTCTCTTACTCCTCTCTGCTGATAATGGCTACTTTAACTGTCACATAAAGACAAACAGTGTTGGCCTGGTCTGACTGGATGCTCTTGGGGGACAGGTTTTCAAATGTAAATGTAACAGATAGACAGCAAAGCCTATTAAGGCAGAGAGACAAGAAGGGGGAGGTATAAGGGAAACGAGAGGCCACACACACTCACGCACACACACACACACACACTATGGATCCTTCTCATCAGCTG
>OOFC01030574.1:9301-24993 GCA_900323345.1 Pseudochromis fuscus | reverse complement strand
TGTAAAATAGTTTTAATTATTTTCCCGTAATCTTAATATTTTGTGCATTTAAAAAAAATACAGGAAAAATCTCTAAATAAATGGATTGTTACAGTCAATTGTCAAAGGAAGGTGGATATAAAATATGATGATGATAGGAAATGCTACATGCATGTGTGTAACTGGACTGACAGGAAGCTAAACACCTCCACTGGTCTTTATCTCTGTCTCTAAGGATTAATAAAACTTTTCCTTTTAGTTGTTGTTGCCTGCTGAGTGGAAAGAGGGTCAAACACACTTTAATGTATATGTTTTGAAGCCTTTGTAATGGAACAAAGACGACCATACAGACATTTTCAACTCGCAGTGGAGAAAAAAAAGAAAAGAAAAGCTCTGTCACAACCTTGAAGATGAGCCAAGACACTTAAGAGCTTCACTGAACAAAAGGGACACTTTCATTACATTTAGCAAGCACACTGAAGAAGCTTTAATAGTAAAACCAATTAACAATTTGCAGATATTATCATGAAATGTTTATATTTTTCTGAAATTTTCTATAAAAAGGTCCCTTTGATTGAAATGTAATGAATGCTGTCACATATACAGAAGATCTGAGGAAGACAGCATCAATACACATTAAGCTGGAGCAACATGTGCTCCATCATTATTGTGGTTGCTCTGTGATAGAAACTCGCATCTTAGTTACAATCTCAGTGGGTGTATAATTATAATACGATAAAAGGCTTTTTAAAACACTTCAGAAATTAAGGCGAGGCGGCAGAAGAGATGTTTTCACTTCTGAATATGACAAGAACAATGTGAAGAGAGGTATTATCACACAGAAGAACATCAAAAACCTAACTGGAAAGCACTCAGAGAGCACAAACCTCCACAAAGGCATAATGAACACTGCTGCCCTCTAGTGGTGGAAGAGAAACACTGTCTTCTTAAAACATCCATCCATTTTAACAGACATGGATCATTCTGGATACTTTTCCCCATCGTCTGATCTGGCCCAAAATCTTATTTCGAGATCTGTTCAGCAGTTTGTCCTTAATGTTGCAAACAGACGGACAGATAAACCAACGCAGGCAAAGACATAACCTTCTTGGCGGAGGTAAAAAATGATTGGCGACAGTTTGGGGTTCATTGCTTTGTTTCATGGTTGAAAAGGTTTCAGAATAAATGTGATTCTTATTGACACATTTGTTTCTCTCATTAAACTAAAAAGCATCTTTAACCAAATTATATCTGGCTTTGTGATCACCTGTCAAGTTTTTAATTACAGATATTCTGAGAAGACTGAAGGCACACTTCAATGTTCGTCTTGTTGCATCATAACACACATGCTACAGTGTTGTCAATGTCTATTTTAGTGTAAATGGCGTTTAGCAGCGCCTTGGGCCAAGGCGAGACAATTAAACAGACGAAGGACGACGAAGGCAGGTCCACAACATCCACTGTCAATGCACAGTTATTTTCTCCATTGTTGGACACCTCCATTCAGGCAATAATTACACACATTACAAAAGACACAAACACTTTGTTTTCTTTCAGAGCTGCATGGATGAGGGAGTGGGAGTGGAGTGAAGTGTGATGTTTTTGTATGTAAGTGTGATTGCATTTTTGTGCCCGTATACGTGTGTTTGTGTGGGTGGGTAAGTGGGTCGATGTGAATGACAATTAGTTGGGCCTTCATGTTTACATGTTTAATTGGATTTTATTGGCTGATAAGCAGTGTTATTTTTCTGTTTTATTTGTTGTCGCACATTGGAGATTGTGTTTTATGTCTACTCACATACGTGGACACATCATGGCCGCGTACATTTCTTTGTGTTCATGTGTGAATGAACCTTTTAGCGATGTGGCATCATTTTACAATGAGGGCGCAGGAGCAGATATCGACTGTCGCTAGAACAGAATAGAAATTAATTTTATCTAGAAAATAATGTCAATGCCCTGCCCGCATGAAGCGGTAAATTGATTCTGAGGTAATGTAGGGTGGGGAGGATGTGAATATATGTCCGTGTGTGTGGAGAGGCGCCATTGAAGGAGACAAAGAGATGGGGATCCACCAGACTGATGTGAGTGCATCTGCACGTGCCACTGCCATTGTTTTAGAGTGCCACTAGCTATATTAAAGGGTTTATTAGAGTGCTTCAAAGGGGCTTCCCAGCGAAATTGCTTTTGAGAGACAAACTTGCTGCTTTGGGACTAATTGAACTTTATTGCCTCTATAGCTACAACTCACTAGCAGGCACAGCTTAAGCATGGAGATTGCAGCAGGCTTTATTATGCAGAACATCAGCGTGGAACTGGTTAGTTAATGCACTATTTCTCAAAAGCTTTGCGATGAATATTTTTGACAGCAACTCATAGGAAAATACTCACTTGCTTCCTTATACACAGATTTTGATAGCTTTTATTATCCAACTTACAATTCCCTTTTCTGCAACACTGGTTTTAATCAAATAGTCACACAACACTGAACACACACACAAACACACAAATCCAAACCTCAGCTTTGATCTTGTTGTCTCCGAAGCAGAGATGCTGTAGGTAGGCTGCGGCGTTGGACTGCACCGATGGGAACTGGTGCTGCAACATCTGGATCACCTCTGGCAGCTCCGGATCTCTCCACCCAAACTCTCTGCAGAGAGACACACACACAGACAGATACACTTTGATTGCTTTCGCACTTTAACAAAGCATCTCACTGAAACACTAGAGACTACCTGAAAGTCACAGCCACACCCCCCCCAACATAACCAGAGCTAAATCACAGACCCAATCACTACCCGCTTCCATGGTTACACAGTATACACAGAGAGACACGGACAGAAAGATAAAGAGGCGGAGTATGAGCAGAAGAGATGTTTAAATGTTAAAATCCACTTTGTTCTGCTTTCATCCACAGAACTCCTCTTATGGGAGAGAGCTTTACAAGCTAAGCAACACAGTGGGACTGAAATGATGCAAATCGCTCGCTGAATGCCCAATTTGCCAAAACATTGCCATTTACATTCATCACAGGCACAGGAAATGAGAGCAGGTAAAGATGGGGCAGGCAGGATAAGGAGATGGCATACATAAACACTTCTACAAATAAACAGGGGACCAATCTGACAGTTTTATTGTTGTATAGTGATTCTTTTAACTCTTTTTAAGCCACACAGTTTAAGGAGTAAGTAAGACAATGATAGTAACCATGTTTGACACTTAAATAAAGCTTTGAGAAGTAACTGTCAAGGATGCTAAAGCATGTCAGAGGGCAAACTGAAGGGCAACAGCTTATTTGTAAATGCAACCAAACACAATGGGAGAAAATACAAATAAAGAGGATTTCAGTACAACTGTGGATTGAGAAATTTTGAGTAAGCCTGGGGAAAAAAAAGGAGGTAAAAAGTAGGAAGGATTGCACAGCACAGCATTACCACAGTGCTGCAGTGTGAGTGCAGTGAGTTATGTTTTATACTTTCTACCATTAGAAGTTTACACTCCTCTGAACACACTGGACAAAGTGAAATAAATGTTTTGTCCCTTGGTAATACCCAGGAAATGGTCTGCTTTATTGTATTATCCCCTGCTGATAATTGTTTTGCTACGGTCCCCCAAATGAGGAAATTATGAGTGTGCGAGAAAGTGTGGGCGACTTGTGTGCGTGCGCGGCGGTGTCACCACAATCTACTGTAATATTTTCTACAACATCCACTCCGTACACTGTTTCCCTGTTACTTCCTCTGTCTTTCCTTCGGCGCTTTTAGAAAGCTGTCAGCTCCCGATGCGATCTGACGAAAACCTATGTTGAAATTTTGCGCCTCCCATCGATTGCGGTGTTCGAGGATTGATTTTGTTGTTTCTGCCTTCATGCTCACTGTTCTGTGGCAAAATGCGGCTCACTGTAATCCCCATCAAGCTATCGCGAAAAACCTGCTGATTTATTTTGCCTCCTGGCTCAGCCGGGGCCCCAAACATGAAAATGTGGTAAATATGGGACAATTGACCTGCTCGGGGAGTTAAAATTGATGGGGTGGAGGATTGTGTGTGCGCGCATGTGTGTGTGTGTTCATCCAAACTTTTTGTAGCAGAAAATGAAGCCTTGACGCGGCGCTCTCATCTCTGTCGGATCAAGCGAATGCGTTCTATGAAACATCTGTGAAAAGCAGAGCATTCACGGGGAGTAAACATGGCTCTCAAAGATAAAGCGAGCTCCAGCGTGGACGGCTCTTTATCTGCCGAATGATAAGTGTTCATTCAGCCAGAAAGCAGGACTGAAGGAAAGGAGGTGGAGGAGAGATAGAGGGAGGAAGAGGGAGGGATTCCCAAGGCATTTAGGGGATTTAGGAGGAGAGACCCTCAAACAACGTTCCTTAAATCACACAGCAAGATACCATCAGGGCAGTTTGTTTGTTTATGTGTGTGTATGGGTGTGTGGCAAGATTAAGATAGGATCATGATGTGTGTTTATGTGGACACAACAGCCTCTGTGCTTGTTAGTGTCTGTCAGTGGGTGGGTGTGTGTGCACTTGCAAGTGTATTCATATTCATCTGTGTCTCTACTTCTATCTGACAATGTGCAGATGTGCATGACTGTGTGTGTGCGTGTGTGTTGGAGTGTGTGTGTTTGTGTCATCCATCCCCTGCAGCCTCCCAGCTCTGTCAGTGCAGTTAATAGAAAGCAAGAGTGATCTGTTGATAAGATAAGCATCATGGCTCGCCATTAATTAAAAAACCCCTGGTAGGAAGAGAGAAACAGGGTGAGAGGAACAGAGCAGAAGAGAGAAAGATGGCGGCGTACAGACGGAGAATGAGAATGAGGGAGGAAAGTTAAGTGGGGGAGAAAAAAAAAAAAAAAGTATTCAGAGTATTCAGGGGCAACCGTGGGCACACACAACAGGCAACAGGAAGCTGACAGGAGAGGGGAAATAAAAAATTGAATAAAAGCATGGAGAAAGAGGAAAGCAACCTTCAGATGAGATGCCAGTCATGTCAACACAGGTGCTAATGAGAGCTATAGCCCTGGTAGACGCACCACCAGGCGACATGCCAATGATGTGAAACAGCAGGATGCAAACAGGGAGGAATACAGCCTGAAAGACGGAGTAGTGATCAAAGAGGGAGTGCCAACAAAACTGCAGGATTCACACTAAATGCCCACACAGCTTTTGCACCACAATATTCTGCGATGTGCCATATTCTTTATGTTATACTTTAATATTTACTGGCTTGTGCGACGATAGAGAACAATCTGTTGACTTGTTTATTTTATTCCTGAGTGACATGTTTTTGATACCGGTGGGTATGGGAATAAATTAGGTGGCAGTGTTGTGGCACAGAGCTCCACATTCCTGGTTCGATGGATTACTTTGCCGTTTCTCGAGGCATGCGGAGGTGTGATGCAGCGAAATACTTTCAATGGAAGCACAAAGTATGGCAGGAGAGCAGTCAGACATATACTGAGAAAGAAAAGACAGGTGGCAAAGGAGGTTGGTGGGGGAGAGATGGTGGAGGCAGAGTGATATAACTGGGACAGAGGAACAGAGTCTGTGCTGTGTGAAGGTAGGACTTTGATGCAGACCCACACACACACACACACACACACACACACACACACACGGAAAGGAGGCAACATGTGATCGAACAGTACAGCACATGAAAATACAAAGAGTATCAAAGGATTTCTTTCATGTCATAAAATGTCTCTTTATCTCTCTGTCTTTTCAAGTCCAGGTCTCCAGACTTCTATCTGGAGTCCCATCATGATCACTGACAGACACAGTACACACACCCACACATACATACATGTGATTGGATACACAAATCCACCCTCTCTGTTTTCCACACACACAGTGGTGGATCTCTGTGTCTGATTTTCACACAGACTGACTGATTGTGAATAATTTTAGTTTCTCACAGGTAGAAGGAGGGTGGAGTGGGGTGGCAGGGGGCGGGACATGAGCGACAGCAATTTCAGCGCCATAAACAGATCTACAAGTTGCACTTGATGCTTGCAATACTGAAACACATTCATCGCCCGACACCAGTTACCACAGGTGGTGTATAATCAACCAAAATGTTAACAGCCTAAATCGAATGACAAGAGATACTGCATCAAATCAGTCTAATTTAACAACTCCATTTTAAAAGCTACAACACAAAGCAGAGTTGTAAATCTAATTCTCTATGCGCGCAATCTAACACAGTGCACGATGGTACATGCAATTCTGGATGATTTGGGTCTCAAAAGCCCAAATCACATCCATCAGCAGTGCCAATTTTGCATGTGGAGTGACAACTCCACACAGGAAGCCTGTCCCTCTGCCCTTAATCTGATTGGACAAGGCCTGTCATGTCTGTTAACTGATTGGAGGGTCAGGAATGGACAGACTGGCAGTGTGCATACCAAAGCAGATGCTAATTAAGACCTGCGCATCAATCTTCATCACTGTGTTAGGACAGAGGGAGGGCAGAGAGAGAGAGAGAGTGATAAAAGAGAGATGAGGAGTGTGGGAGGAAGAGTACAGAGCAAAAACAAAGAGGAAGCATCTCTGCTGCTGCTCTGCAGGACCAGGAGAGGAGACAATAGTGTTCTGCACACATATTGGTTATTTATTTTACTTTGGCATTTTAGCAGTCCAGACACTTTCCCCTCTTCTTTTGTTTTTGACTTTAACTTTCTACAATATCTTATCGTTTGATCTTCTCCTATTGGCTGTCAATAACCTCAGGGAGTGGGGAAAGGTGTGCATGCTTAGGTCGTCAGTATGTGATGTCAGTAAATCTTCTCAATGCAGAACTGTACCTTCAGATCCACTGAGCATCTGTTCACAGCATATGCATGTGTGTGTGTGTGTGTGTAAGGCTCCTCTATGCATCCTCAGGTAGAAGGCATTAGTGAAAGTAAAGTCAATAAGAAAAGACTTCACTAATTCCACAGATAAACAGGATGCAGGTGAAGATGCACAAACACTGACTCGAAGTGTAATGTCAGGTCTCTTTAATTAAAAGAGCAACTTAATTAAGATGCTATCCAGGGTAAATCACCCGCCCTGTTGATGTGCTCTACTGACAAATCTTTCAAAGTTAGGGACAACTTCCTGTTTAGCGCACACAGCTGGGGAGGCGGGATTCCTGTCAAAGACACAAGGCGGTGCTAGTAAGCATGGGCAAGAAGGTAAGGAAACTTATTTACTGCAGCATTATTTATTTTACCAAACATGGTTAGATATTAAAAGTTTGAATTCAGTGACATTTGCAATTCTAGTCTTGACTGTTCATCTGTGTTTGTGGAAAACCCATAATACAACTACAGTATGGAGGCCATGCCCTTTCTTTTGTGTATGTTATGTTCAAATACAGTTAATTAATAGTAATGAATATCGTTTTGCTGGAACCATCACGTTGCCCAGATTGTACTTGCTGACAATGTTTTGTTTGTGTGGTTTGTTTATACAGTGTAAACTTCCATGAAAAGCCGCAGGGAGTCAGTCAGGGTGGCTAATTGGACGAACAAGGCACTTATTTTTGACGACTCTCCCGTTCCAAGTCAGTTATTTTCTGCTATTGTGATCTTACCTTGACCAGTTCTTTTGAGCTGCAAAAACATATTCATAAATACTTTAAACTTCCTGTAGCTGCACTGGAATTACATGGAAAAATTATACTAATGTGTATATTGAACAATTTTCTCTGTTACAGGGTCTTTGCTACATCCAATACATGTTAGCCACTGTAAATGAAGTGTAAAATATATCATTTTTATATAATGTGTATCACTTTGAAGAGTAATGTTATAACAGCAGAAAGTCCTCTCAAGTGGATTTTCTGTAACACGTGTATTAATACTGGATTTATGCTATGGTGGCATGACTAGAGAGTTTTAAACAGATATGTCAACCAGGGGAGGTGAATCAGATGAACAGTGGATTATTTAGTTACTGGCATTACTGTGAATGTGTGATCTTTCCATACACTACATTTTACATGTGTCATTTGCATGTCTACCATCATAAGAGATCTATCGCTCATCTCAACTTTATTTATAAAGCACTTTCAGAGACAGCATGGTCGACCAAAGTGCTGTACACATTTCACAAAGTCAATCAATCACTGACAGTCAATCATGTACTTCATGAAATCTGATCCTCACCACCTTGTCTCAGACTGTACACACTGTCAGTGAGTGTGTGTAGATTTTAAACAAAATCCAATAACATGACAAAAAATTGGGATTTTTAAAATGTTCACAAATGCATCCTATCTGACAAAGGGCAAGAGGCGAGGTCCACCCTGGACAGGTTGTCAGGCTGTCCCAGGGCCGACACACAAAGACAGATAACCGTCCACACTCACAATCACACCAATGGTTAATTTACAGTACTCAATTCACCCAACAAGCATGTCTTTTGACTGTAGGAGGAAACCCGGAGAAAACCCAAATATGAACAGGAAGAACATCAAACTCCACACAGAAAAGCCCGAGCCGAGATTCGAACCCAGGACCTTCTTATTGTGCTGTGAGGCAGCAGAGCTCATCACTACCGTGCCACCTCAACCATTTATATACGAATACACACTAACAGTAGATATTAGCTCAACTTGTGTAAAATAACATAACAGGAAGTCACTGTGGCCTGAGGAGCACTTGAATATTTGACAAAGAACTTAACAAATGACTTGACTATCTACAGTATCGGATTTTCTGTGTTGTTGCTTTGACCCTTCTGGCCTTCAGCAATATTGCGTGTTTTGCCCATGCTCCTCTTTTCGGGCTAAAAATGTCTTTGCTCTCCTCCACTCTGCTGGAGCTGAAAGAACCATGCGAGCACAGCCACAGTAAAAAAGGATCAATGAAAGGTTGGGGAAGAGAGAGGGTAATGCTCGTAATAGCCAAACAGACAAATGGATGGACAGAGATGGGTGGACGGAGTCTCGGATGAAACCCATCCAGAAATGGCTAAATGTCTGTGGTGAGTCAGCTGCAATGGCAACACCTCATCTTCTGTCACCATCCTGCTCCTTCTGCTTGGAGTTAATAATGGAGATCACAGATAACCTCTCTCTATGGAAATGACCTTTACATTTCACGCTAGACATAAATCCTAAAAAGAAAGACAGAGGAGAAAATGAGAGGCCATGAATAAGAACAACAAAATGTGTTGCAGGGAGTAGGGAAATGATGAACAGGATGGACAGAGGAAAAGTACATCACCTCTCCTCTCCAGCTCATCACTTCAGTCTGAGAAGCCACATGTGGCTTTCTCCTCTTTTCGTCTGCACATACCACCATCTCTGTTTGTCACTCCCTCACTCTGCTACTGTCTGTCTGGTGTTTTTTTTTTCTTTCCTCCTCCATTGTTCCATGCAGCAACCAGTACAGACGGAGAGACAAAAATCAATACACTTTCTCTGTGGCATCTTCCAGCTGGGAATAGGAGGCTCAGGAGGTGGAATAGAAGTGAACAAAGGACTGAGTGAGAAGAATGAGAGGTGCTGAATGAGACTTACTAACACTGAATGGATCAGAGAGACAGATGATAGCAGGAAAAGAGCTGGGGGTGAATGTGCAGTGTGTCAAAAGTAAAATTAGATACAACTCGAGGAATTTATTTTGATGGATACTATTAATAAACAGATCTGTTCTATTATAAATAACACACTTTATATAAAATATTGAATTTATTTTCTTTATTGTATGTAAAAAAAAAATGTAGCAGGTAAGGGAAAATATGAAATGTACTTCACAGGGTTTCTGCAGGTTTCATCATGTCAGATTTTAGACTTTTTAAGACCATAGTGAACATAATTTAAGAGCCATTTCACATCCATATGGGCAACGACATTAAGGAAAATTGGAATTACATGCAACTAACTAACCCATGGGATCCCACTGCCTTAATGCCCAATGCTCCAAGTTGCAAAGTTTTCTTGAAGAAGGTGCAGTGTGCTTCATATGTTTCCATCCACCATCTTCAACCATGCATTAAATTGTTTGTTCTGGAGACACAAACTTGCACTTACCCATCTTGTACAAGTAATTCGTCGTCATGGGTTTTACGCAAAACCCTTTAAAACTGAGCACATCGCCAGAGATACAGGGTGAATAAATCAATTGATTGTAATTCCTCTGCCATTTGTGTTAGCGACGTGATTCTAGCTGATTCTGAAAGCCGACAAGTGGTGCGTTTCGTATATATTACCGACTTTACAGTATTTTTTGGAAACTCTGCTTGTCGGTTTTCAGAATCAGCTGGAATCACGTCGCTGATGCAAATGGCCGAGGACTTTCTGTGACAAGCTAAATGTTTGGGGTAAAAGGGTAGCGTTTCATGTGCTGCTATGCTCCGCTGCAACCATACACTGTAGGCCAGGGGTCTGCAACCCTGATCCTTGAGAGCCACTATCCTGCATGTTTTAGATGTGTCCCTCCTCCAGCACACCTGATTCAAATGATCAGCTCATCATCAAGCTCTGCAGAAGCCTGATAACGATCTTGATCACTTGAATCAGGTGTGCTGGAAAAGGGACACATCTAAAACATGCAGGATGGTGGCTCTCGAGGACCAGAGTTGCGGACCCCTGCTGTAGGCTGTAACACACCGTGGCGCACGCACAGCACACTAGCTGGTTGTGCTCGATGAATTGTGACCAGACTGCACAGGTACTTTAGTTCTGTTTTGTAGTTATGTTACAGTGCCCTCAAAAATCGAAACATTTAAAAGCAACACTGAAGTTTATGCATTTGTTTAGAATAAAAGTAAAGGTTATGCATTTTTAGGACCTTTAAAAAATTGTATTTAAGACATTTTATGAGATTTTAGGTTAATTTTAGACATTTTTAGGCCTTAAATTGAAATTGTTGTGTTTTAGACATTTTAAGACTTTTTCAGACCCCGCAGAAACCCTGTTGCAATATGAGACTTAAGTGATCAATTAAAAGCTATCAAACGTATGGCAAAATGATTATAGCTCTTCGTTGAATATTACAAATAGCACAAAATCTCCTTAATGAGGTCATAATTCTCCTGTGTTTTAAGATTCTCAAACTAGTAAAACATTTTGATGATTTTCAGGTTGGGAAGTGGACTTCATTTACAGTTAGTACTGGGGTTGGGCATCTTTGATCGGATATATTAAAGATACACGTGTGGCATTTTCTGATGTGATATGATCCGATTCACACCTAAATCACAGTACAGAGTGATTCAGCAGAATGTGGTTCAACACAGTTCATGTGGTGATGTAAACAAGGATGCAGTGCAATTCAATGAACTCGATTATTTATTTACTCAATAAAACTGAGACTTTTCTGAAAACTGGCTTTTGTCTTAGAGCCTGAGTGTCTGTTTTAGGTTTACAGAGCAGTGTCACTTAAAACACATGACTCACATATTTAAGTATCCTCAAGATAAACATTTAAATGCAATATATACAAAAAACAATTTGCTCAGGGTCTGGCATGTGTGCTTACTCATCACGCTCATCCTCGCTAAATACAGTATTCATCCGTCGTGCAGGTATCAGTGCACCAGGGAGCTTATACTGTGGTTTGTAGCGTAAACATCCGTGAGTCTGCTACGCACGTTATGTGGGTCAAAGAAATAATGCCCCCAAAATGGGTTGGTAAAACGTATCAATAAATGTAAAGCAATAATGTATTAAATGGATCAGACTGTATCGATACAAACATTTAATACTCGATGCATCTCGATAACCTTTGAAAATTGCATTCACTCTCAGCTGCTCTACCAGTGCACTCGCATCGTGCATACGCATGATCGCGTATCAGTTAATCTTCTCATCCCTAGTTAGTACAGACAGTAAGAAGAGAGATCATTTGAAAAAAAAAAAAATCAAATTCAAAAAGGGAAATGGTGCTTGTTGTGGTAACTCTCATGTGTTTGTGTGACTGGCATGGGTGGGGCTGGTGAAGGGGAGCATTAGTGTGCAGGGCCATGGAGCGATTTGCCGGGGTAAGGAAAACACAAACGCCGGCACTAGTCCTTGCAATTAGCTGAACACACAGAATCGGAGGCCTAATCGAATAGGGCATTAAGCTGACAGACAGGTGTTCATTTATACACACACACACCCAGAGAAGGGTGTGTGTACATGCACATGCACAGCCTATCGAATTTATACACACACTGGAGTTTAGCAAAGGTGCTCACTCACACAAACATTCAGTATCACACACACACACACACACACAAGCGGTCGCCCTTGTGTACAGCGTGTGCATTGAAGACACACAAACATACGCCCTGATATCTACAAAGAGGCAAAAATACACACATATTCACACAGCTATTATCCCGCGTTTGCTGATCGGTAATTTTCAGCCCGGTGGCACTATTCCCCTGTTGCACAGCGCAATTACTGGATGTTTACACAGCCAAACAATAGGCCAGTGAAACATACTCTCAGTCAAACATTCATTAGATGGGCCAATAGAAGCTGAGGTGACCTAGACCATTACACTGTATCACACGCCACACTCATTAAGATTGAGCTGTGTACTGTACTGTATCTAACGCAGGACTAAGGCGCAATCCGGTACCCTCGCAACATCCATCCAATTGAAAAACAATGTGGTCGTAGTAAAAGATGCAGTGTAACACAATGCATTTTCAAGTGGACCATCGAGCTGCTGCTTAAAAACTTGCACACTGTGCTGTGTTCAAAGTTGGTAGCTTTACTGTATATCACTACACAGAGGTGTGTTTAACACCAGAGAGATCACCCATGCAAATCCAAACATCTAGTTGAAGATACGTTGGCCTTGTATGATCCTCTCAGGAAACAATGTCACAATGTAAAAGACTAATGGAAATAGGTTGATATACAATATTACCAGTCACTACTTGTTATATGAGTGCTAATTAACCAGTCACACAAGGAAAATTGCCCTTTTTCATCAGGTCAGGCTCAAGACCTGCACAGCATCACCAAACTCTGTGTCAATAGAAGATTCAAAGTGAGTCAATCCCACCGAGTGCAATCATTTGTTCCAAGATTCATGAGACAGTTGATATCCGTGTACAACCATCCGCAGAACGCACTGCGATTATGTCTGATAACACCAAGAACAGACACTCTAACTCCAGCCATTATTCAAACAACAAAAGAGAACAAAGTGACCAATCAAATCCCCATCCACTACACTCAGCCAATCAAAGGGCAGGCAGAAGATTAAGCTGGCGAATGAAGAGGAGCTTGCTGGAAAAATTACTGCCCCATTGTCTCTTGATTTGCGAGCTGATGCAATCATGTCAGTGAGTGTGCCCTGGCCTCTGAGTGACGAACAAGAAAGGTGAGCTATTTTTACTGTGATAATGCTAATGAGGAAGCTATCCTGTGCTGACATGTGTGTGCATGTGTGTGTGGGCGTATTCATGATCAACACGTTCACCTTCATGCCTTATCTCTAATGAAGGTGCCACACTGTCAGTTAGTGTGTCCGAGCACATCGCACAACCACAAATTATCCAGAATTATTCTGCCATGTGAATACCACACTGATAAGGTCAAGTGCTGTATTAGCACTGTGTGTATATGCGTGTGGAGCTGGGTGTTACTCATGCTGTGAGGACCTAAATCTGTTGAAACAGTCATGGTATGAGGAAGAAAAGCAAGTCACTGTAACACACTCCTCCAATTGTAAGGTGCAGACATGTTTTCTAACTACCTAATAAAGCAAAGCAAGCTATATATTGTCATTGTAGCATGCTGCACACAGTACAAACAGGAGGGTCGGTGCCTTGCTCAGGGGCTCCTCGGCAGGTGGACTGGTCCCTCCCCAGCCATCAGTCCACGCTCTGTATTTTGTCCAGGCTGGGACTTGAACCGGCGACCCTACAGTTCCCAACCCAAGTCCCAACCCACTGAGCCACTGCTGCTGGTGGGTTTTAAGGTCAGGGTAAGGGTTAGAATAAGTAAAAGTTATGGAAGTCTCAAAAACACAACTCTGTGTGTGTATGTGTGTAGGACTGTGTGTATGCACATGCATGTAACCCATTCATCGCCTGCCAGATACTGAACCACACATTTACTATAGAGGTCAGAAACCTGCCCTGACATTAAACAACAGAGAAAACTTGCCAGACAACATGTTCACACTCAGACGCACATACACACAAACACACACACTTGTTTTTACTTTTCCTGTCTTTTCCTCTCTGTCTCACACAAACACATTTGTGTGTGCGTCCTTCAAACTGCCCACACAGGCTCAGCTCTTACAAAAACATTTTTGTCACTCACCTTATTTCTATTTATTTTCCTCTCTCTCTCTTTGCTGTTTTTTTTAATTCTGCCTGTTCTTTTTTAACTGATCAGTGTCGTTGTGTGGGGGGAAAAAAATGCAAAAATGGACTTCAGGTTGAATTTATGAGCCTATATCAAATCGTTTTAGTTCAATCTGATGCATAAACACTGAAAACTCAATCTGAAATGCTGGCAACCGGGCAAAGATCCATAAAAAAAAACTTAGACCAAGAAATGTGTCTTTTATCATGCATCTTCTAAACCACTAAGTCCATCAGCTTCATGAAAACATTTGTCTTGTTCTCTATTAGAACCATACACGACCTAATATTCATGCTTCTCCACAACAACTCTCGTCTTGTTAACCTGGACTTTTTAGCCCCTTGCTCCTTAATAAAAAATCTCTTCAACACAGTGTAAGAAATGAGTATACTGCAAATAAGGCTCAGTAAAGCAATTTTAAGTAGCCAGGAGCAACACTTACCCTTCTTCTGACATTTTTACTCTGACATAATAACCATAAACTTGTTGTTAAATTCTCTACTTTAAAGTATGCAGAAGTTTACCTTCCACAAAACAACTCCTCTAAATAACAGGAAGTTAGGCAGCACTTATATATCTAATTTAAAATGACATCATAAGTCATTGTGATTTGCTTCTGCCCAAGCATCACAGGGTAATTGTGAACTTAACTTACAGTTCACCTTGAGGTGACTAAACTCTCCTTGGGCACTGTGTGAGTTTGGGTGTGGGCATATTAATATTTCAATATTGCTTTGTACGCAGTGTGTGGAGAGAGAGAAAGTGTAATCAGCAAAGAAAAACTAATAAACTAGTGATTAGCTTATACACCTGCTATTCTCATTAGCTCACAATGGAGCAATATTACAACGCAGAGTGTAGCAGTACAGTATTCAGCCAAAAAGCCATTCAAGACAACACAGCGAACATGCTGATAACAGTGCTGACTATGGGTTTGATGACATAAAGTTTAAGTGATAAAACACAGTATGAGTAAAATGACAAATTATGATTAAAAACTAAACATATCCCTGATGTTAAAAATGTTGATTACACTGCATTTGACTGATGTCCTACTGGAAATTCAGCATTTTTGTGTTTTTGTGCTGCTTTTGCTTTAAGTATATGGCAGCAGATTATGATGTGGCAGGAAAGGTGGAAGGCTGCGATGATAATAAAAGGATTACTGATTAGAATTAAGCTGTTGTGATTATGATATTGACATTTGTGTGATATCTAACAGAAAAAAAGTCATAGGGAATATACTATCTCACAAAATAGCAAGCTGCATTTAAAGATTTTGACATTTTCCCATGTAGGATTCTGCAACACACACACCCCCACACACACATACACACCCTTTAAAAGCGGATTAAGAGAGACTAAAACCAGTCATCCACTTCAAAAAAAAAAAAAAAAAAAAAAGA
>OOFC01030568.1:9066-22963 GCA_900323345.1 Pseudochromis fuscus | reverse complement strand
CTACTAACTCCTCCCCTTCTCTCAGCCTAACATCTACTTGATGATAAATGATTTTTAGATCGATTTCATGATTTAAAATGAATGAATTTTTTAATTTAAGTCATTTAGATCCAGAGATTTTTTTTTTTTGGAGCCAGCATCTAGTGGCCGTCGGGGGTATTGCACTTTTTTGCACTTCCACATTGGCCTCAGTTTTGAGCTCCAGTTGCTTTGTCTATCTCTATATACAGTCTCTGGTACATTTAGACACTCCACCTGCCTTTGTAATGACACAGCATGACCCCTGGTTGCTTTTTCCTCTTCACAGAACATATTATAAGGAAAAAAAAACAAACAGCTTCAAATCAACCTGATGAAATAAAAAGAATTTATTCACTTTACAAAGGTAAAACTGACCATGACCTGTTCTCTCACACACCTTCAGGCTCAAGTGCCCTAGTAAGCGTCTACCCATGATATTGGCTTCTTTTGCATTATTACATGCACACGCACATACACACCGGACACCAGTAGGACCATTGGTAAAACACTTAAGATACATACAGTACACGTAGTGGGCAGAAAGAGGGAGAGAAACACAAATCTCTTTAATAAATACCATACATACACTTAACAAAAGTTACAACTAATCCAACTGGTATGATACAAACCAAAAAATAAAGAAATGCTTTCATGTTTGTACAAGCTGTTGTGGTAGTTCATATATATATATATTTATATTTATATAATTTATATATTAAAACTATTTCAAACGTTTTACTACTAGGCCAAATAAAGCCAGACATTCATTTGTATATAACAGTTTCTTCTTCGATATCCTATTTATTTGAAATAAACTTTTAGTGTCTCCAGAATTTGAGTGCAAATATCTATTCCTTATGGATGAAACAGTAAAAACAACTAGCGAGGTAACACACACGTACATACAGTAGACTGTGTTGCACATCTCCCAGTCAGATACAGTAAAACCCCTTACATTCCTAAAATAAAAGGCAATAAGTTAAATAGTTTTACAAAGGAATGGTCAACCAAACAAACACAAACATATAAATAATTTAAATAATAAAATCAACTCAATTTAAAAAACAAAAACAAAACAAAACAAAAAAAAAACAGAAAAAGTTCAAGATTTTCTTGTGCAAAAACCAGAAGTGACTCTTTGTGTTTCTGCTCTGGGTGGGTGGGTGTTTAGCTTCGGACCAGACAGATGGAAACATTGAAATCACAGTCACAGGAGTAAAACACATCATCTTCCAAACAGGAATGTTCTAGCAGTGAAATCTGCCACACAAACAGGCTTTTGAGGGCAGGTGGGCGGGCAGGCGTACAGATGGCGGACACAGCAGAGTGAACACCCACTCGAGGACCTAAAAACTGAGCCGGGGTCGAACCCGAACCACCAGAGGCCAGAGTGAGTGATGGGCAGCCAGTGAAGAAGAGGGGTGGGAGTGGGGGTGGGGTGTCACTATTAGGAGCAATGCACCATCAACTCTTCCATAAGGGCTGAGAAAAGCCGGGCAAAAAGGCAGGAGGGGTGGAGGCTGGAGGGGTGGGGGCAAAACCATTGAAACAAAATGCAGATTCCAACAACTCGATTCACACTGGAAACCACTGACTTAATAACAAACCACAGTGCTGGTTACAGTAGATGCTAAGAGATTTCAGCTGTGGGCACAAAATGACGACAGTTACACACTTTTTAAAATTTTTGCTTGAGCACTTTTACAGAGCACTATCAATAGACCTGTGATTGCACCGCGTAACGAGAACAGGACATGCATAGCTTCCCTATGGACACACTCTAAGAGTAGAGATTCTTCAATAAAATTACAATAAATCTAGCTTTAAAATCAAGTATGATACCTTTTGCTTGAACCTTTTGCTTTCAGCCTTTGGGAAAAAAAATGTTTGCAGCTCCGTTTTGCCATTCTGGACACGATTTACATGGACAGTAAACCCATAAACACTGCACACTCTGAAAGATGCCAAAAGCGTGATGACCTTTTGACCAACTCTTCCCCTCTCATCAATTATACTATTAATGCCTAGCGAGTGTTACGTAAGCTTTGTGTATTTTTTTCTTTCTGTCTCTTTCCTCTTTGGACCCTCGCAAGTGGAAGTAGGCGTTACAGGATGTCGACAAAGTTGCTGGGGATGTTGTAGCGGTCGGGGAGGACCCTCATCTTCAGTGTACCGTCGGCTCCGCAGGTGAAGATCCGGTTCCCGGGCCTCGTCTCCACCTGCATGACACCAGCACCGATGTTGCGGAAGATGGACTGCTTGGCGTGCTCGTTGCTAAAAGAGTGCATGAGGCCGTGGCCGGCTAACTTCCACACCTGCAGAAGGACAGAGCATGGTAAGTGTCTTATCTCCCTTTTCCAACTACGACCTTAGGATTAATATGAGGACCCAACAGAGCAGAGTTGGAGAGCTGCTTTATCAAAGTGGTGTAAAAAATAACCAGTCTATTTCTGTTCTCCGTGAACCTGCATCCAATTACAAACAACTGATAATCCAGCAGACAAATGTCTCACCATCATCAGCAAAAAGGTGATAATTCAGTCAGATATTTCTTCACTCTGTGCCCCCTAAAAACTGTGGTGAGTGTTTAATTAATCGTTACAAAAACTGAGGAGTGAACATGGCACACAGTGATTTATGTACCAGATTATTATTTGGCTTGAAGCCTTGTCGTCACTTTTCAGTTTCCAAGGAAACATCTGAGTAATTTTCAGACAAACATAGCGAACACTTTCTGGATCCTTGTGATATTTCTCATTTTGTGGTTAACTGCACTTTGCATGAAGTTAAATGATAACATTCTGCTGCATTATTTTTCAAAGAACCCTCACTTCATTTTTAGTGCTAAAAATCTTTGGGCAGTATTAGGAGCAATGAATGGATGTTTAAATCCACCACCTTACTCCAAACTGCAAGACATACTACACTGGAATACACAATAATCTGTGTGTGTGAAGGCTGAGGTCAAATGTATTCATAAAGAACATTTAAAATCAATTAAAACAGAACCAGTGGTGGAAAAATAAAACAAGATACACAATAAAACACAATGATTAAAGCAAACAAATGAGAATAAAAGAAAAAACAATTATAACACAAAGAAAGATGTCATCAGCCTGTCAAGTCAAATGTCAAACTATGAGACGAGGAGGGTCTTCAGCAGCAACTTGAAGGTTTCTCAGGACTCAGCTGTTTTTATATGAAAGACTAAACTGCTCCACAGGTTTGGTGCAGCCATTGTAAATTGGCCCAATCTCTGACACGAGATCTCGTCACATTTACCAACATCTGGTTGATCGACCTCAGGGCTTTAAATAGTTTATACCAAAGCAGGATTTCAGCAAAGTAAGGCGGCACTGACCCATTCAAACCTTAGAACAAATAATACAAACATGAAGACATGAATGCTCAGCACACAATCAGACTATGGCTCTGACACGTGTTTCGGTGAGTCAGTGAGTGAGCGATGAAGCGTGTGCGTCACCTTCATGTTGCCCTCTGCGGAGCCAGTGACGAAGAAGTCCTCGAAGGCATCCAGTGCGAGGGCCTTGATGGCTGAGTCATGGGCCTGGAAAGTGTGCAGCAGCTGCCTCTGGCGGATGTCAAACACACACACAAAGCCCTTCCTGCCTCCAGTGATCAGCAGCTGCTGTTTAGGAGCATACTGCAGCACAGTGGCCCCATTCTCATGGCAGGGGAACGCTGAGGGGAAGAGTGGGAGCAGGAAATGTGAAATCAGATCACAACATAACTTGAAATGAGGAAAACTGAAGTTTTTTTGAATATGAGGAATTTCTTACCATGGACCATGGTATTGCTAGGTGAAATCAGAGTGTCCCACAGGCAAACATTTCTGTGGATAACATTAACCAATGATGATTTTAGTCAGTTAGGAACATAAAAAGGAGTAGTGCTGGTTCGGGAGTAGTGTTCCTGCGAGCAGATGCTGACCTGTTATCATTGGACTGTCCGGCTGTGGCGATGAGGCTGGAGGACGTGATGAAGGCAAAGTCCCCGCAGGTCTTAGTGTGACACTGCCAACTCTGGCAGAAAGAACAGGACGAGGAAAACAAACATTATATAATCAATCAAATCACTTAGAGCTGATGAATGTGTGGTGCTGTTGTACTGAGACGGTAAATAAGGAGGTGACCTCACCAGGTACGGTTTGGGGTTGGAAGATGTTTGATTGACCTGCCAGAGACTGAGGAAGCCCTCTCCGTCTGCAACTCCACACTACAAGAGGAATCCAGAGCAATCACACCAAACAGACATAACGCAGCCACTACTGTGTGTGTGTGTGTGTGTGTGTACCTTATTTCCCTGGGAGTTGAAATAGAGCCGGGTGACTCTCGCGTTGCCTGCTTGTCTGAAGCAAATGAGCTGCTGAGGTCTGTTCCATTCAAACATTCTCACACTACCGTCCTGAGCACCCGTCATGTCTGACACACACACAGAAATGTAGTGAAGGCAGGGAGAGAGGCAGAGGTAGAAAAACAACATAACATAAACATAATACAAAGCAGGTGGAAGGAAACAAAGTCACTGTAATGTATACAGGTGACACCCTGTACTTACAATACTGATATATGGGATGGGATGTCATTCTCTTCACATTATTTAGATTCCTCTTCATAATCTGAAAAACATCAACAGAAATATATATTTATCTTGTAATGCATGATGTCCATAATTATAATACAAAAACAGGACAAATGTGCTGTGTGAAATTACAAATAAAGTCCCACTGATTACTCATATATGTTGGTTTTGAATTTATTAAAAAGCTATAAAATTCCATGCTCCATCACTGATCACAAAAAAATTAAAAAGTACAGAATGTGACCTTAAGCTTTTTAAATATTACTTTGTTGAGTTACACTTTTAACACATCAATTGCAAAATCAATTAAATTTCACTTGTGCTTCCAGAACTTTCAGCTTAACTCACACTTGGATTTATTTGGATACTTCCACAGGATCTTTAATGTGCCATTACATCTTTAACACATTTAACAAGCAAACAGTTTAACCTGTTTACAGTTTGAATGTCTGAATATTTCAGTGAGAATGAATCAGCTTAAATGTTCCTATGAGGCTTCAATCGATCCTTGATTCAACAAATATATAACACAGAAGATGAATGAATGAGTTTTAACCATAGACTGTATATAGAATGGACAAAGCTAACATGACATCCCCTGTTGGTCTGTGGACTGGCATTTTGAAGCCAGGAGATCAGCATTTGAACTTCGCCATGTTGGTTTTTTGGAACCAGAAGTGACCATATTTGGATATGGTGGAGGAGTGAGGAGGCAGGTCTAACCTTTGAATCAGAAGACACTACCCAATCTGTATGAGACTTGAGTTCTGAGACCATACCTGTCAATCAAACTAAACCCGCCTCTAAGTACTCTTATGTGTAAAGACTACTGTCTACTTAATTCTTTAGATGGACCACTAGATCACCAACAAGAAGAAACTTTAGTTAATGAGATCAGAATGACTGGTTGAAAAAATTTATTGACTGAGCATTTCGTGATTAAAAATGGTGATTTTTGTATTGAAGTCAGTTTTTTTTTGGGAGCAAGCATCTAGTGGCCATTGACACGTCCACAATGGCTGAATTTTTTTAGACCCGATAGTAACATATACAGTCTATGATTTTACACTTACATGGCTTTGTCAGGAGTTATGCACAATGTCTTAATGCGGTGGTTCTTTACTGCTTAATCACACAGTGCCATAAGCTCAAAGACCAAATCTGAATCTCTGGGAAACAGTAGCTTTAGCTGCAACTGTAAACTACTCTCTGAACTTGTTAACACAAAGAAAAACATTAAACTATCTGCGAAAGAAAAAGCATCTAGGAGGTGATGAAGAAGATAAACCCCCTGCACCTTAAAGAAATCTCCCTCTGTAAATCTCTGAACCTGTATGACACCGTCTGTCCTCCTGTCTTCCTCAGTGTATCACTCTAAACATTTATCACTGAGGCTGGGACATGGAGAACCCTGCTGTGAGAACGTGTGACGCAAATCTGTACCTTGGGTATCCGGCTGTGAGACCTGCTGCTATCTGTGTGTTTATGTGACCATCTCTGCCACACAAACACAGCCTCCCTCCCTATCAGCAGCTACAGACTCAGCAGTCGGGCTGTTTAGTCGGCGTGTCTGTGTTTGACTCGACACTGATAAGAATATGTGCAGCGTCAATCGACTGCAGAATAATTGCCTCTAGAATTCTGAACGGCATTGGTTGATAATAAAACTAAAACTTTAATGTACGGTACAAAATGTTATGAATGAAGAGACTGCAGAGTCATCGCACTGGTTCTCAGACATCTACAGGCCCTGGGACAGACCTTGGTCTCCCCCTAGTGACTGTTCTGAGAACAGCAAACCCATTACTGCCTTGGTGTGTATATCTGTGTATAGCAAAGAAACCCGTACCACACTGGCTCCCATGCTGGTCTGACCGCTACCAAGCCACGGCATGGAAGCAGAGACCGGCATCTGAGGCGGTGCAAAGGGGACCGAGCTGGCCTGGGCAATATTGGTATGTGAAGAACGATGGTCGATGTCGTCAGAGCTGGAAAACAAAAACATAATCTATCGTAAGTCAAGGTGCAATTTGGGGATAGAGAGATTCAAAACAACATGATCTGCAGCGAGTCTGACCTGCGGGACTCCTTGTCAAAGTCGTCCCCTATCCAAGTGTAGGGCTGGACAGCCACGAGGGTAGACACGTCCACCTCCTGGACATCATGAGTGGAAGCCAGCACGATCTCGTTGGAGTTAGCCTGGGTGAGGAAGGAGACCAGGTGTGACATCATGATGACATATGTTGGGAACATTAAAGAAACTGACATGCATTTGTATTTCAGATGTTTCCTGGAAAATCATGAGGACAAAATTATTAACCCCCCTCTAGGAAAATGTAATTTTTCAAGGGCTTTTAGACAGAGCAATGCAATGCATCATTTCAAAACACTCTGGTGTTCTTTAGAAAGCCTAAATTATTCTTATTAGCACAAATTGCAAAATTATTTTACAAAACAAAAAACTAGCAGGGTCAAAATTATTCACCTCCTTAAGGACTGACCTTTCTGTGAAGCTATAGCACAAACCACTGTTGTGCTTTAACTCAGTAGTGTTCAAAACTGAGGGTGATCTTCCAGTTTGACAGCAAAATAACAATTTGTGCTGTCACTTGTTGTCAAAAGCTAAAGCAATGAATTTAGATTTGAGAAAGCAGAAGAAGGATACACAAAAAAAATCAGTGTTTCCAAGAACAGGAGTGAGAAGTGTTATCAATGAGTTTAACAAGAGCCACACACTCCAGAGGGAGACAGAGGTAGGAAAGGAAATATTTCAAAGACTCTGGAAAGAAAACTTGTCTAAAAAAAAAATTACATTTTCATTGAGGGGCTAATAATTTTGTCCTCCTCTCCTCTGATCCTGTCTCTTTTTACCCTTTCCTGGAAATGACTGACTATATAATTTACTACTAGGCAAACAGTCGAGGAAATAAGGAAATGATGGACAATAAAATGTTTCCCAGTAATATTTATTCACATGCACCCAACTGACCTTATTGATAGCAAATGCCATGATGATATCAGACTCCTTGTGGATGATTTTAGCTTTTCCTCCTGGGTAGCCCAGATCCGCCTCCACCTGGAAAAGCCAAAAACACACACACAAAAAGAAACACACACACACACACACATCAAAGCTGAAGAGACATTAAAGCTTCCACAGGCGGCTCTGCGGCCACTGAGTGAAAATTTCTAAGATGAATTCTTTGAAGCTTATTCTTCATAAAGGCTGTTAATTCTCATCTATGAGGATTAGGGCAGAAAAAGGCAAAAAACTTTCCAGACACTTGTTTCAGGCTCCAAAAATAATAAAATGATTCCCACTTCATGTAAAAGCAGCATAACGTAGAGCCATGTTTAAAAGGGAAGTGGAGTAATCATACGAGACCCGTTCAAAATTAGATATTGATAATTTCGACTGTTGATTTGGGTTTCCGCGGTGACAATACCCTGCACAATAAGCAAGCCTGACACAACCCCCGACAGTGAGCATGCAAGTTAGTAGATCTACTGTATGTGCCAACTCTGTTAAGCCCTTTGCTTTTGGGTCCAGCAGAACCAGTTGAGCTGCAGAGGAGAAAGGAGTGAGAAACAAAGGGGAGAGGAGGTGTTATCGGTAGGGATCGGATGTGAGGTTATGTGAGCGGATGTCAAAAGTGTCCCAGTGAGAGGAAAAGATCAGACGGCAAATCTAAAGCCTTCGAGCCTTTGAGGAGATTTTTATGCCAGAAAAACTGTCAGAGCAGTCACTATGAGGCCAAGCTGGACAGGAGACACTCGGCGCTTCACCCAGTTTGGTGCCATCTCTAACCACAACCTGCAAAACTCTGTGAAACTGGTGCACAATATAGATGTTGTTAATGTTTAATGCTCATTCTCCTTCAAGCTTGGCTTTGCAGTGACTCTCCCAGATGGACAGACGCACAGACAGAGCCAGGGCCTGGGCTGGTACAGGAAATGATACTACCTTATAGGGACTGCTAGCTCCTGCTATGCAGTGTGGGCTTATACGGTCCATATGGTTCTCTACAGACTACACAACACACACAGAGGCAATATAGACACACCAACAACACGGCACGACACAAAACACATGCACAAACACAGAAAAATAAAACAAGTAATGAAAAGAAAATGAGGAAGGTTGACAGGATCTTGATGATAAATAACTCTAAACACAATCCAGTTCAACAGTGTGGAGCTATGGGCATGTAGCAGGATGAATGGAGGTGTGAACAGTGGATCTGACTGCTCCCATTAGCAAAGACTGCTGCATTAATAAGAAACACAAGGGATATTCATCCCAACATTTTTTGTACTGGCAGCTACAGTAGCAGTCTGTCATGAAAGTGGTTGCATAATAACAAATAGTTCCAGACATCACAGAAGGCAGTGAAATGTCCTGTGCTCGTTTAAAGATGTTCAAGAAGTCAAAGCAAAGATAATGACAATAACAAAAATATCAACAGCAGAGATAAATGCTTACTGAGAACTTCTCTGTAGATTGATACCAGTGAAGTGTTGGGTTTAGACTAATTTTTGTGATGGACAGCTATTTATTGGTGAAAGTTATCAAGTGTAAGGCCTCTACTAAAGCCTATATGGTGGTTACTATGTGGAGAGATGCTGTGTAATAAGAGCTAAGTAAAATATATAGATGTATATTTATAGATATGGACAAAGCAACAGATTCTCAAAACTGAGGTCAAAGCGGAAAAGCAAAAAAGTGCAATACTCTAGACGGCCACTAGATGCTGCCTCCAAGAAACTCTGGCTGCAACTGACTTTAATTCAGAAACGTTCATTTTTAAAAATTGTTAAACATTCAGTCAGTACCTTTTTCCCCACAGGTCATTCTGATATTGTTTGCTAGAGTCAACTCTTTTTATTATTGTGTAGACTGCATACATATTGCATATTCTTTTTTTTTTTTTTTTTACTTTGTCACTTTTGATACTATTGACACTGCTGTTTATATGTCATTGCTCCTGTTATAGTTGAGTTGACTCCATGACCTTGGGGACAGTTCATTGCATTTCACTACCATTTTGAGTGTGTGACAATTACAATAGCATTGTACATTCTGTTTTCCATTCTTATGAGTGACCTACTGCAGAGATGCTTGGTAATAAGAGCTAAGTAAAAATACATACTGAACCTGCAAGGCTGCATGACAGACGTTGGATGAGTCACCATTTGTCATAACCTATGTGTGGTTATTATTTTTTCCAACACAGTCACTATGTCTCCTCATGTGTTGATCCTGGTGCTCTAGTTTCGTGGCAGTAATGTGAGCCACTCATAAAGACAATGATCTGGTAGATAAATGTGAGGCAGATCCACTTTTCAGGACAATATCTTGAATTTGGGCCGAAAAAAGAAAAAAAAATGTTGTTTGTTAGTGTATGTAAAAAATAAAAGAAAGAGGAAAACACTCATGTTAGCTCATAATAAATATGAGCTATTAAATAAAACAATGGCAGGTTTAATAATCATGAGTCAGTGCATCATGAACAGAGACTATCATTTTCTTTCTGACTGTGGTCTGCTGACCTCACTCTGCTTCCTCTTCTTGGTGAAGATGTAACGGATCAAAGTCTCCTGAAGAACTTCCTGTTTGACCAGGAAGTGCCAAAGACGTCGAGCTGGAAACGACTGATGGTTCTTTGTCCTGAAGGAAAGTTTGGGGACAGAAATAAGTCTGTTAGAAGTAAGTGACCCACTTAAGTGATTGTTTATTGTCAATATCACTGAAGACATGATCTGATACGACTGCATGTGACTGAACTTTGCAGCACATTCGTTCTGTGTACTGTGAAATGGTTTAATACACAACAGTATGACGTAGTATCATAACAAGTATCATAACATAGTATCATCGCAGTTTTTTTTAATCTATCTATCTATCTATCTATCTATCTATCTATCTATCTATCTATCTATCTATCTATCTATCAATAGCTGCCAATGAATATAATTGTTGAGTATTGTTGCCAGATGTGTGAGAGTGATACGTCTCCTTTCCTTCTGATCTCTGTGGACAGATGCTCGTGTCCAATAGTGTTCAGCAGCAAGTAAACAATATGGTGGCGGCAGATGTGGATTTACTTTTTGTATCACTAGCAGCTAATATCAGGTGTAAATTGGTGTTGATTAAAAGATTTATTTTTAAATGAAGTATCCATGTTTTGTGTCTTTATTATTAATCAGCATATCATTTAAACATCCTCATGCTAAAGCTGCTACCTAAATAAGAACCATTTAATGATTACGCAAATCATAATCTGATTAATTGATGAATCTTTTCAATAACTGGGGATTAGTCGAATATCAAAATAGTTATTTGAGTAGGTTGAACAAAAGTGTATTGATGTATGGACGTAGCATTGACATCATTTTTAAGGTATTGTTTTAAAGTATTGTATTTTATTGTACTTGTTGGGACTTATACGCTGAAAAACGTCCTTTAGGACTATAAACAGTGTTTTGTTGTGTCCCGCCTAATGTGTTTGTTTTCTTACAGTGAACTGTGTAAACAAAAATTCACCCATTGCTGAACGATAAACCTTTATCTGTTCTGAAGTTAGAGAGAAAAATGTAAATGTTACATAATTGCTTTTTTCCACTCAGCCCTGGTGTGTGAAAGTGTGTTTATAGTTATGTACACTGTATATGATTTGATCCTCACTTGAAGGGCGTGTTGTCTGGCTCCAGCATGGCCTTGTGACGCAGTATGGCGGGGCCGCCGCCTGCACTGAGGTCAGTGGGGTAAGTGTTGATGTAGTTGGGAGGTGGGCCGTCGAACTTGTTCATTCGCTCCAGCAGAAGCTGTTCCCAGTTCTCTAAAGTCTTCAACACAGCGTTGCATAGAGGGGATGTGACTGGCAGGTCTGTGACACAAACAGAAAAAAAGAGGTGAAGAGTATCCATTGCGCGCAAGTAGCAACAACAGTGATAAGATGTTTTGTGTATATTTTTGAAAAGAGAAAAATCTTCCTATAAATGACACTAGAGGAGCTGGTTCAGAGAGTGTGTACCTGTGAAGTCAAGGCCAGTGAGAGGGATGAAGTTCTTGACATTGTGATGAGCCAGTTTCACCATCACCAGGCGGATCAGAGCCCAGCTACGCACCCCAAAGACAGGCAGGTTGAATGATTAAAATCTGAAGCACAGGCTCCAAAGCCAGATGTCATCAAAAGAGAAGAGGCCAGGCCCTACCTGTAGGAGTTGGGGTCAGAGTGCTCTGTTATCTGTGTGTCGGAAAGGAAGGCGTCGTCATCATCTTCATCATCCTCTGCACCGCTTTCGTCTGAGTCACACAGAGCGTTGCTGTCTGAGAGTGGCAGGAAGGGCTGAGAGGGAGGAAATAATGATGGAAAAGAAGAAAAAAGAGATTGAATATTTTTTAATAACCTGTGAATCACAGACTTCATTAGTCAATTCCTCCACTGCCTTACTTTGGCCACAAAGTAGTCCCACATGCTCAGCTCTGGGGGAATGAACTTTTCCCTGTAGGCGGGTCTCTCTGTGGGCACGGGAGGTGGGGTGGCAGGCGTCTCCTTCACAGGGCGTCCAGGAACCAGCATCCTCATGTTGAATCTACGTCTGTATCGGTCCACATCTTCTGCTGGAGGCTGAGGGGGAACCACTGGGGGTAGGAGAGGAATGAAGAGATGCTATCTTTCAAACACAGTGAACGCTGATGTGGGAGATTAGCAGGAGACTTCAGTGTGCTGTAGTTTTGCACAAAGAATGAGCTGAGAGTCAGCATCATTATAAAATCAAAAGAGGGTCAAAAAATAGAGGAGAAGGAAGAGAACTGCATCCACACCCAATCAAAGACAATCCACACCAACAGCAAAGCTGAACTGTGGACATTAACCTCAATCCTGTCAAAAATGTGGTTCTGTCATCATGTCACTTCAGCTCGATGAGTAATTACAGAGGGATACAAACACACAAACACACACATTTAGGATGGACACACAGGGCAAGACACACTAGCACAAACCTGCACCATTATCCTGGGAGACTATCTCTGACATCGCACCAGACAAAACAAGACAAGACACAAACCAGAGTCGACAGTGCAGTTAGACACACAGATATTACACAGTCCATTACATAATTGAATCAGTAAATATTTGATGTAGTGTGTGGCACAACGTACACACAGAAAACACATCAAACAAGGATGGCAAATTTGTTGAGCAGTCATGTGCTAAGCATTTTCTAGTATCCACAGAACTTGAGGGGAGGCAAACATGATGTGATTGGCAATTGTGTTGTTTAGGATGAGTGTTAATTAGAAGGTGATGGGGCGGCATCGATGTGTGACATTTCTGTGTAGCTGCGTGTTTGTCACATGCATGCAGGTTTAGAGCAGCCCTCAAAAGGGCAGAGTGATTCCTATCAACAGGACAGCATTTAAGTTTGCCTCTTCTCCAAAGGAGCTCTTCAAAAGGCTCTTGCTGAGCGCTCCAGAGATGTGGAGTCTAAATGGCAGCTACTATCTTCCTCTCTCACAAATACAATGAGAGCTCAGAATACTGTGGTCTAATGAATATGGATGAACAGTGCTGGATACAGCCTAATTTCTACAATTATAAAAATGAACACAAACTGACAGCTGAATCATCTTACACAAGAGCTAGTATCAGTTTATAATGTAGTAATAAACTACTGTTACACACTAACTCTGATCCATTCAGATTATTTCTAAACATTTATATCTACAAACTTGACGAAACACACGTATGTACTGAGGTTTAGCTCTACAGCAGGTGTACCTGGTATAGTCTCAGATTCAGATTGAGTCTGAGACGGCTGCTCAGCCTGTTCCTCTGAACACTCCTTGCTAGGCCCGGCTGTCGCTTCAGTGACACAACAAGATGAGCACAAAGGACGTTACAACATATACATGCAATGCAGTACACACACCACACATACACACACACTCACTCATACACACAACTGTTAGGTTATCAAAACACTGAAAACAAATGTCTTCATAAGCACGAGTGGGCTTAGTTGTTTGTAATGGGCATTCAGTAGTAGCTGCATGAGAGAGAGAGGAGGAGGGGAGGGGAAGTCAAGCATCTGCAACAATGCAAACCTGCACAATTACCATGCACTGCAATCCTGCAAACCAGCACTGCAATCCACCAGCCCAGTTACTCACAGCTGGCCTTAGTTGCAGGTGCCACAGCGCCCAACCCCTCTCCCCTTGAAACAGGAGGAGGGGGTCGTTTGGGGGGGCGCTGGGTTTCAGTGGGGG
>OOFC01030563.1:0-20270 GCA_900323345.1 Pseudochromis fuscus | reverse complement strand
ACGTACACTATCAGGACACAGACTATCAGGACACGTACACTATCAGGACACGTACGCTATCAGGACACGTACACTATCAGGACACATACACTATCAGGACACGTATACTATCAGGACACGTACACTATCAGGACACGTACACTATCAGGACACGTACACTAACAGGACACGTACACTATCAGGACACGTACACTATCAGGACACGTACACTATCAGGACACGTACACTATCAGGACACGTACACTATCAGGACACGTACACTATCAGGACACGTACACTATCAGGACACGTACACTATCAGGACATGTACACTATCAGCACACGTACACTATCAGTACACGTGCATTATCAGGACACTTTCACTATCAGGACACATACACTATCTGGACATGTACATTATCAGGACTTGTACACTATCAGGACACACACGCACATACACACAGACACACTCTCTCCCTCTCTGTCTCACACACACACACTCACAGTCTCACACAAACACACACAGACACTCTCACACACACTTTCTCACACACACACTTTTTCTTACACAAACACAGACACACACACAGATTTCTCTGTGAAGCAAAAACAGGGTGGAGAGAGTCCTCTGGGAGGGAGAGCTGTTCTGGATTTGATTGTGTGCACATTTGCGAGAATATGTGTGTGTTTTCATCTTTTTGTTTTTTTACTCTGGGTTGTTTAGGAGGTTTGTGGGTGATTGCTTCTTGCACAAGGAGTCTGTGTGGATGCTGCAAAGTTTGACACATGCCCTCAGACCTGGCGACCCCCATCGTTTTCCCTCTGTGTTTACAGACTGTAACTCATTCCCTCGGAGCATGCTCCCTGCCCTCCCAGGAGGTTGAGAGGTTAACCCAACCTGGCAACCATAACTACTTTCAACCTCTGTAAAAAGGCAATGGACAGAGTGGCCGTCTCCCAAGGTACAGAAAGGGTTGGGGGTGGATGGGGAGGGGTTATCGTTGAAACTGCAGGATACAAAGGTCATCAAGTGAAAGCCTGCAGAGAAAAAGGTTGTTAAGTATGTGTCCTGTCAAACTGACTGGAACGAGGAATGTTTTTCCATCAGGAGTAAATACTGACACCTCTGTTTCTTCACAGTGGTGGATACAGTTTGATATCCATGGCTGTTGTCACAAGCAAGTACTTCCTCTGAGGCGGTATTTACCATGAGGTGCTTCTCCCATAGCATCTGTGTATTATTAACATGAACCAAATTACATATTATACATATTCAGTAATGCAGGTGATTAATAAGTGTTAATGTCAACTGATACATGTAAAGTAAGAAGAAAATATTTGCTAAAACGATGTGGATAATTCCCACAAAAAAAAAACATAAAGGTTATACATTTGTGACCACTTTATGAACCAAATGTTATTTGCACAAACAGCCAACCAGGAAACAGTATTGCTTAGCTGACCTACAGTATGTAGGGCCATAGTGAAGAAAGAAAACACATTGTTGCGGAGTTATACTGCAACTAAAGACAGTGTGTGACAAAGCAGTTATGTTAAGTTATGTTAAGCGGAGAGCGCACATCCTCAGAGATTTGGAAATGATTTGTCTTTCTTATGCTGGATAAACAGCAGAACGATATCACTGCAACATTTTGTTGCAACAAAACAAACATTTCGGTCTGAAAAGGTAACATTACCATCCATGCAGATTGTCTTGTTTTAGGAAAACAATTACTTGCAGTTGTACCTTGTTGAGCCGTAAATGTCCAATGTAAAAGACTATTTAGAATCATACGTAGTATGAATATGCCACTTGAACTCCACATTAAAACTTAACTTTTTAAAACAAGCTACTTATGCTTACAATTAGTGTCACTCACAAAAACACATTCCCTTTAGCTCTGATTTGATCTCCACCTGCTAAACTTTGTTACTTAGTGAACAGTGGGTTTACCTTTAGTTTTTCTATAGTAAACAGCTGCCTGCTCCTAAAAACAAAGTTTTACAACCAAAACAATGGGCTGAAAGGTACTAAATAGTGCATAAGTACTGAAGGAAATACAATTATATATTATAATTATATATAAAGATATTTATTCATGCCATAACTTTTATGGACAGAATTTCTCAGCGCAGCCAGGGTGTTGAGGGGGTCCAGTTTAGTGACCTCAGGAATGGGTTGCTGCTTTTTGCAGATGATGTGGTCCTGTTGGTCCTGTTGTTGTCGGTGCAGTGTCTGCAGTAATGCAGACTCTGCACGGATCCGTTGTGGTGAAGAGGGAGCTGAGCCGTAAGGCAAAGCTCTCGATTTACCGGTTGATCTTTGTTCCCACCCTCACCTATGATCACGAGCTTTGGGTAGTGACTGTAAGAATGAGATCGTGTAAGAGGCGGCCAAAATGAGCTTCCTCCGTAGGGTGGCCGGGCTCTCCCTTAGAGATAGGGTGACAAGCTTGGTCATCTGGGAGGAGTTTGGAGTAGAGCTGCTGCTCCTCCACATTGAGAAGAGCCAGTTGAGGTGGCTTGGGTATCTAATCAGGATGCCTGCTGGACACCTCCCTGGTGAGGTGTCCAGGAGGACCCAGGACATGCTGGACCAGGGACACACTGGAAAGACTATGTCTCTTGGCTGGCCTGGGAACACCTTGGGATCCCCTGAGAAGAGCTGGTTGAAGTGGCCGAGGAGAGCAAAGTCTGGGCTTCCCTAGTTTGACTGCTGCCCCCGCGACCTAGTGGCTCAACAGAACTATAGACTGTATACAAGAGATGGACGTAGTCACTGGGATGTCACCCTTTGGTTTGTGGACTTGAAGGTTGAATGTGGCCCTATTAATTTTTGGAGCCAGAAGTGGAGTCGTGAGAAGGCAGGGCTGACCCCCGTCAGCTGTCAATCAAACTAACCACAACCCTCAATCTTTCTGTTCTTGAAGTCTAATATGTCCTTGGTGAAATGATTTTCAGATGGACCATCAGATCAATGAGAAGAGAAGTTAACTTTAGCTAATGACTTCAGAATTACTTGTGGTACATGCCCTACTGGCCATCATATTGCTCCTTTTTGCACTTCTACATTGGCTTCACCAGTGAGACCTCATGGATACGTCCATCTTTTATACAGTCTATATACAGATCAGAGGACCTAGTTTTGATAGCCAGCAGCAGTGACTGTCACACACGAGAGTCAAACGGGGACTGCACTGCATTGTGGACCTGTCTTTGTAATTGGATATGTAAACAAATGGAGCTAAATGAGTCATCTGGGGGTTTGTTTTTTGCAGCATCTTTGAGTAATTTAAGCCTGAACATTTTGTGCACAGTCATAGCACAGGACAAACAGATCGACCACAATAAAAACATGTGGAATAAACCTAGAAAACGCACACCGCACAGCCTCATTTATTGCCAATAACGTGCCAGTGTCTCAAGTTTAATCTGCTGCCTGATCTCAGGGAGGCATTAAGGCTTTAGGTGTGGTGTTAAAACACACCGAGTGCTGTACGTTTCAAAGCCATCGTGCTGGAATGTGGGTGAAGAGTGGAGAAATTCCTCTGGATCCCAGACCTCCTGCTGGCTGTGTTACAACAAGCTGCAGTGTATCAGCGCTACCATCAAACGCACCGCGCTGCCTTCCCAACACATCCAGTAGCAAGCGCAATCACTCAGTAACCTGCGTGTGCTTTCAGATCTGGCTGGTGCCTGTTTTCCATATGGGACATACACAATCCAGTAATATCACATTAGCAGGGAATAGGAAATGCCCCCTCCCTTTTATACAATGTGGTATAAATATGTAGGTTTTGCTGTCTGATCCTCACTCCTAGGGGGGAAATGGTATTTAAATGAAGGGTTTTTTTTGCAGCTAGGCTTCTTTGCATCTGCCCATACATATGTATCATTTCTGAGTGATTATGTGCATGTAAGTATTCATAAAAATGTCCAGATGTTTCACATTATGTTAGCTCCATAACAAACCCATAGGCTAGGGTTAAATACTTCTGTAGGGCTCAGAAACACTTGGAAATAAAACACAGGTCACAGAAAGAGAGACACAGGTAAATCAGTGTCAACTGGGCTTCACATCACCGGGATAGTAAACGGTATTATTTCACACACACGCATTCACACTCCAGATCACCTTTCTTAACGGGAAGTGTACGAATGGATGCTGACGTCAAGCTGTTATAAATCTCAGGTGGCAGTGCGTCACACTGGAGAAGCGAGCCAGCTCTAATGTCCAGGTCTGGAAGTCCCATCATCATTATCATCATCATCATCCTCACCAGAGTCAATGAGCTGTGTGTGTGTGCGTGGGGGGAAAGACTCCAGGATAATGGCTAATGCCTACAGCCATGCCTATACGGCCATGCATATGATTGTGTAGTGTGGAAAAGTACATTATGTGTGGCTACACGCAATAGTGTTGTATAAATGTCAATGGAAATCTTTACTAACTCAGAGAGGGCATTTATTTTGATAGGAAAGTCCAATTTATCGCATTAAAAATACAGTTGATCCAGACTTTGGTGACATATGTGGTAAATATTCTCAACCCAAGCTATTTCCAAAGCTTTTGACCATACCTTATGGTCTTTCCCTTAGCAAACTGATCAAATAAATGCTCCATTCAGATGGAACTTGCAAGCTTCAGATAGGGAAGTGCTTGCCGTTAAACCTAAATTGCAATATCTTAATTTGATCCACCAAAAAAAGAAATTCCACAAGCTTTGCCATTTCTGTATGCGGTCTTTCGCTGCTGGGTAGCTAATGCTTGCTTATGAAATCTTTTGAGGTATCAGGCTGATGTCAAATAGTCCTGAGAAGCTTGCGTTTAGTTAGTGTTAGGCCTTAGGTGTCTACCCTGTCACATGCCTCATGCTGGTCTCACACTGTAGACATTATCTTGCAGGTGTGTTTAGATTTTCAACTATCTCCATTACGATTTGACAAAAGTATGAATTTTACCCAAAGAGCAAAAACATTTCACTGTTTTCAATATGAACTGACAGCTGACTGACAGGATCCCATGCTCTGATCTTGCCCAAAATGTAATCATGTGTTCCTTGGGTGATATCCTATCCGTCCAAAAAACAAAACAATGCCAGACGAAAACCTAATCTCTTTAGCGGAAGTAATAATGGAACCATCGGCATACTGGGTTAACAGTCACTAGCTTAAACCATCGCTTGTAGATCCAAAATACCAGCAAGAACATTGTTTTCTAGTCAGGTGAATAACAAGTCCAAGCAAGTCCTGACCAACTGAGATATGTCAGATAGATTTTGTCACCGGATTTCTATTCTTTTATATCCCAGATAACTGGCTAACCAGTAAAAACTTTCTTCCCATTTAACCAATGTAACTGAATCATATTGATTCATATTAAATAACTGATAAATATTCAGTCCTCCACTCTGGGAAATGAACAAATCTTGTGGCACCATTGGTATCTGTGGTCACTTAAATATAAAGTCTTGAGTTGTTTGAAAGTCCTGAGTGTACCCATGGACTACTGGGTATGCTGCAGAGGGGGTTTGAAAAGTCTGAGGAGAATTTATTATACTTAAAAATACTTGTCACCAGTGGACGTTGTACTGGACACAAATCTGTTTCCACCAGCTTTGAAGTGAAGCATGTGGACAGGGGAGCAAAGGTTTGAAAGGAAGCGTCCGTGCGTTGCTGATTGAGAGGATGTTGCATAATTTGATACTTCTTTTCTCTGTCGGAGCGCAGCACCATATGGAGCCGTGGCCTCCGTCCAAACTGAACAAGGCTACTGCTAACAGACCTCTGAGGGAAATTAGGTCAAAAATGGAACCAGGTCTTTTTTACTGTATTGAAGTCTCTCAAAAACACCCAGGCAGTATATTGAAGTATGCGTGTCCTCTCAGGTAAAATGGCTTGTTTGTACTGGTTAGGCTACACAGCTCAGTTAACTGATGAATTTATCAAGCAGAAATAACTGGACTTTTAAAATAGGAGGATTTGGTATGTTTCTCTGTTTTCTTTAGTCAAATTGTCTTAGGTAACTGCTTGTAAATGTAGTTGGGGTTTTGCCACAAGCCGTGGGCTTGGTATAAAAATCATCACAGAACAGATGGAAGTAATGTGCGTGAAGTTGTTGTGTCCACGAGGTCTGGTTCCAGCTGGAAATGTTGACTTGTACAAGTAAATTGGGAAATCTGAAGTGCAGCCATGGTTTGAGTCAGCTGAAACGATTGTTTAGTTTACTCTTCACTGAGTTCCTGATCTCCGGTGTTTTTCATGTATTCGAGCAATTTAACCCAAGCTGAACAAAACTTCAACTTCAACATAAGCCTCAGTCTGTAGAGAACAAAAGTTGTGCAGCTGACACTAAATGAACTAGAAATTAACCGGTAACCAGAACTTGGCTG
The DNA here is from genome assembly GCA_900323345.1 of Pseudochromis fuscus. Classification (NCBI taxonomy): domain Eukaryota; kingdom Metazoa; phylum Chordata; class Actinopteri; family Pseudochromidae; genus Pseudochromis; species Pseudochromis fuscus. The sequence goes on along the minus strand of OOFC01030563.1, from coordinate 13,899 downwards.
AAAATCATCATGCTAGAATTTTTTGTTCAATATTAAAGTAATTCAGTAATCAAAAAAAAAACCCCAAAAAAGTAGATATATCATCTACCTGTCTCCCATTAGAGACCCGATCACTCATTGGTAACCTTCCACTTAAGTAAGCTGTTTCTTTCCTTTTTGTTTTTAATTCTCTGATTTTAATTGGTTCCTGATGAAAACTGAGGTTTACATAGGTTCCTTGTATTAACCACGATCCTCGCTTCACTAATACACAACAAACAATTTCACAGCCCTGTGAAAATGGAGGATGTCCAAATGCTTAGCCATCATGTAACACCATCAGGTAGGTGTGTGATGGGTCTCAAATTCCTTCTGCAGCAAGATGAGTCTGTTCAGCAAGAGTCAGAAAGAAAGCTCATCAGCCACAAGAAAAACCTGGGGTGCTAAGCTTTGCCTCATAGACTGGTGGTTTCCATGCCCAGATCAGGGCCCCATACCAGTCCGTGAGGCATTTGTTACTGGGCCGCACAGAAAGAATAAATAATTTAAATAAGTTTATTTGTATTGATTATTAGAGTCTGAAAGCCATTTTATTTTGAAAAATGACCCGATTCTCTCCAACTTAACTTTCACCTGTGCCTCTTGACATGTCAATACACTTGTCTCAGTCGTACAATACATACAATATGATACAATGTATAATGATACATTATCCAAAAAATAAGCCCACAAACTAACAAAAATGAGAAAAAACAAATGTCTTTGAAAGGTCTCTTTGCAAAGAGGAAACATTTGTTTTTATGCCAGTCATGTTATTTAATTTTTTCCTGTGTTTATCTGCCACACCTTGAAGGCCGGTCCATGAAAATAATGCCTACATTAAATCGGTCCGTGGTGCACATAAGGTTGGGGACCCCTGTCATAGAAGCTGTTCAGACTTGGTTGTTTCCTGAGTCTCAAGTCTCTGATCATCTCTGATCACAAGTGGACTGCCTAGACGCGTCTGTATTTACACGAGTATTCAACACACATCTCCAAAACATCCTGCTGACCACTTGTGTTGGGATGTCACTACAGCAATGTCATGATCAAAGAGTTATCGCGCAATACAATTTCCCCAGTGTTTTTTCAAACAGTGTTCCCAGTGTGGGATTAATAAAGTTTATCTTATTTCTCGAAAAGTGCCAGTTTTGTAAACAGTTAGCAAAGTTAGATAAAAGAGGAGAAAGCAAAATCATTCACAAACTATTGAACATGTACAGGCTATTCCAGTTGTTTCAGATGAGTGGACAAAGTTGTTTATGAGGTGCAAATGATCAGAGGACAAGATGAAGACAATTAAACACAAGAAAAGGTTTTTTTCTGTCAAATGCTTATCCGAGACAAATCAGGATGCAAAAATATGTGGTCACATACGGCCCAGACCACCTCCACCTGTGGTTTGAGTGATCAGATCTCAGTGTGTCTTTGTGGCATTTACACTTGTATTTACTGCTGTCCATTTGTGATCCGTCCACTTGAAACAGATTAAACCAACCAGACAGGGTCATAGGCTAGGTCTGGGATTACATAAAGAGACAGGAGACACTAAACTCCACAGACATATGGTTCCCCAGATGATGGAACAACCTCCTTGAAAAACTAGATTGCCAGTGCAGGCAAAAGAGTGTACAAAGTAAATGACAACCAACTGTGTCACAGCTGTTACCTGCTGCACTTATTTTGATCCCATGGGAAATCTGCGCTAATACAAGCCACATAAAATGGTTTGGGCTGATGACTGGAGTTTGGCAAGGAGCTCTCTCCCCATACCACCAACAGACACCTGACAACCGCCCGCAGACCTAATGATGCTGTCAGGAGAAGCCGTCTCTCCACAGCCTGTCAGTTGGTGGAAACAGTTCCAACAAAACTGGATGTGACGGGCCTGCGTGCCGTGCAGTCCACCTGTAATTACAAGGTGCCAGAGAGGAGCCCTGCGTGAAACAATTACCTGATCTAACATGGAGTGGGAATGTGAGGAGAGATGAATTTCAGCTTGCTGACAGGGGAGAATGTTTCCATTCTCTTTTGTCTGCCAGTCAATATAACTTCCCTCTGAGTGAATGGACTTTGTTTTGTTTGTCTGTCTGTTAGCAACATCACTGAAACTCTAATGAAGCCTATCTTGGCATTATCCAGACAGGCTCCCACCCCCCATGACCCAATTGGATAATGGAGTATAGATAAAGATGGATGATGGATGGAGGGTATTACCCAAGAAACAAATGATAACATTTTGAGCAAGATCCAAGGATGGGACACCCCAAACCCGTTTCCACCAAGAAAAGTACTGGTTTCATGCTGGTGCCTGACTTAGCACCAGTTTGTTGTGTTTCCACCACCTTGAGCACTGGCTCCAGCTGCTAAGACTGCTGCAAAGCAGGCATCAACTCCTTGCTGGGCCAGAACTCAGCACTGACTAAGTGGGAGCGACGGTGGAAACACACAACTAGTGATCATGCAAGAGTAGAGCAGTGAAAATAGGGTAGCCACTAACAGTTGGATGTTTTGGCTCTGGATCTCAATGTAGGCTTGCAAAACCAGGAACAACCCTGTCATACACACAATGAGTTACTCCATTTAAGCATTATTACATGCGAGGGTGTACTTGGCCATCACATGTGGCCAGTAATGACATTGTGATTTCCCAAAATTGAATAAATATGTACCAATGCAACACTGCTTTGCTAGCTCAACCATGTTGTAATTAGAATATCCACTATCCACTTCATGGACTGATAGCAACAGGATAACAGTAGTTTGTTAACAGCGGCTAGCTTGCTAGCGGCGAGGTGTTGGGGAACCAGCTACATATGCTGTGACGTATTGATGTTTTACGGTGACGCAATGATGTGGCCCCAACTCAGCTCCTTGCCAATGGAAAATCAAACCGGTTCATAGGAGAAACAGGATCTGAACCAACTAACCAGCAGCTCTATCACGAGCACAGAACTCGTGCTGGTTCTTGTTTGGTGGAAAAGGGATACTGGACACCTCAAATCCCAGAAAATCCCTATCTCTTAAATAAGGGGAATATGATTTAAAAATTAATAACTTGAATCATCACAAACTTACCCACACATGCAGGATGATAATGTCTACAATTTGAGATAATTTGAGAGATTTATTTTGGACACAATACATCTAAAACCTACATTTACATGGATTGTGGCTTAACGGAGGTTTGTGCCCTCTGAGTCCTTTCTAGTGTTTGAATGTTTTACTTCTACACACTTATCCTGCATGGTTTCAGGTGGTGCTCAGATGAAGTGTGCATTGATACTGAAAGAGGTTTGAGGTCAAATGTCACTGGAGTCCACTGTCTGTTCTCGGGTTTTTTTTTCTGTCTTTTACGACAAACACAATATCCCTCTGCCTTGTAATGGCCCTCAGACTTGCTTGTAACCCCACCATGACGCCCTTTAAATACACAAAGCTTAGGACAACTTTGACCCCTTCTGCTAGTAGTAGAGGTATCTCAGTGAATAATCTTTCACAGAGGCTTCATTTCTGTCAATAGTCTTGGTTAAACCCATTTAAAAATAGCCTTGAGCTTTTTACTCTCTTTCACATGACCTTAACCTTTCATACACCCTGTCTGAATAGCTCTAAAATGACAACTACACTGTCAAAATTCCTCCTCAATGCTGCCCTCAAAAGGCCTTGTAACTCTAAACTCCACCATTAAACCCCCTAAACCTCTAGCTAATCCACCAAAGTAGTTTTCTCCCTCTCTCGTCCCAAACCAGTTCTCTATGCTCTCTCACTGGGAACCTCACTGGGAACAGTAACTCTCTCTGGTTGGTACCTGAACTGCTACCAAATGCACTTTCTGTTTTACCCATAGACTGTATACAAAACGGACATAGCCACCGGGTCTCAAAAGTGAGGCCAATGCACAATCACAATAAAATGCAATACCACCAACGGCCACTAGATGCTGGCTCCAAAAAAATTGTGGCTCCTAGTGGTTTAAATTCAAAAATCCTCATTTTCAATCCTGAAATATTCAGTCAATTCGTTTTTTCCACAAGTCATACTGATGTCATTAGTTAAAGTCAACTCTTCTTCTCGATGACCTGGTGGTCCATCTGAAAATCCTTTATCATTAAGGAGATAATAGGCTTCAGGAATAGGAAGATTCAGGGGTGTAACCAGTTTGAGTGACACACCTCCTCTTCCTCCCTTCATATCCTAATATGTTCACTTTTGGCTCCAAATAACCAACATGGCAGCAGTCAAATACAAAACTCCTGGCTTCATAATGTGAGTCCAAAAATCAACAGGTGACATCATGTTAGCTTCATGCATCTTTTACATATAGTCTATGATTTTAGGGTGAAAGAAGAGCGTAAGTGGAGAGGACAGCAGTGTGTCAAGATCTTCTGGACTAGTGAAAGTGCATGTGGATGCAATCCTGGGTCTATAATACAAAGGCTGTTATCAATCAGTGCACAGGAAATTTAAACAAGCCTTCTTCATTACAGTGCTGATTGACCCTTCGTTCACCCCCCACGCTGTGTTTGTGTGTGCATCCAATCAGAGCATTCTTGCTCCATTTCTGAGTGTACACAATGCACAGTCCTGACTCGGGATGTTTTGTTGTCTTTATAGCCAACTGATTACAGTGTTTGCACATTTCTCGTCACATTCGATTCTTGTGTGACTGCTGCTATGCTAACTATTTAAATTATATTGTATATGTCGCTGCTGTTATCCACATTTTTGCATCTTCACTTTATCAGTATTGATATTTTCTAGCATTCTGTGATGTGGCCAAGCAAAGCTCTAAAAACATGTACTGTAAATTTGCAAATACTGGTCAGGGTCTTTATTTACCTTGAAGTGCAGAAGGTATCTGGCCTCTATTTATATGAAACACAGGAATTTGTCTCTAATGTCCTCTTTTTAATAAGTTTAATTAACTGTATTTAAGTACAAAGCCTTATTTTGATACTTCAGATGGGCTCAGGAGTGGATCAAAATATTAATGCATTATGCTTTGACCATTTCGAATTAAAAGCTTGCTACTAAAAGGATAGGAACCTTTAATTTCTTAATTGGGCATGCTATATATAATATTTAATTCATTCAGTGTTCGGTGTTATTAGAGACCCAGATCTTAATTGAATACCGTTTTTCATTTATGGAAACACAGTGGTCTTCTGTGAGGAGGTTTACCACACACTCTGATACTACTTAACATGTGTTAAAAATAGGACACATAACTTGATAAAGATATGGTTAAATGTGAGCATTGTTTCAACATTTTTCTTGGTTCTGAAAGCCTCTCATGCTCTGGTACAATTGCTAACATTGGATTCGACAGTGGCTGTATTGGGGACGGGCCTAGACAAGTGTTAATTTGTCCAAGATTCGCCACCAATTACCCCCAAATGAGGCCCCCACGAAGCCCAAACTGCAATCATTGGATCTGTAGGTAAAATGCTGTATCTACAATCAGACAGAGATTGTAGAAATTTGACCTATGTTGGGACCGAGCCAGGAAAAAGTCTTTGCCGCCCAAAAAGAACATCAGAGTAAAACTATGCTTTGCCAATGAACGTATAAGAAAAGATCGGGCCTTTTGGGAGAATAAGTTCTGGATAGATGAATCAAAGCTAGAGTTGTTTGTCCACAGTAATAACAGATGTGTTTGGCAGTCTTTTGAGACCGACTGTGAAGCAAGATGGTGGAAATGTTCTGGTTTGGGGTTACTTCACTGCCTCAGGGATTGGGCAGCTTTCAGTCACTGATTACACAATGACCCCCACATCATATCAAAGAGAAAATCATAGAGAAGTATCAATGCTGGACCGGAAGTGAACAAGACGATAAGATAATAGTTCTACAGCATATCTGCCAATGAATGGAGAGTTACAGAATGGCACAGTCAAAACTCAGATTTAAAGCTCACCGAAATGTTGCTGTGGAGGATTTGAAACCAACACTACATGTAAGTAATACCTCAAATATCTTGCAACTAAAACCATCCAACCATCCACCTTTTTCTGCTTATCTGGGGTCGGGTCGCAGGGGCAGCAGCCGAAGCAGGGAAGGCCAGATATCCCTCTCCCCAGCCACTTCATCCAGCTCTTCCAGGGGGATCCGGAGGGATTCCCAGGCCAGTAGAGAGACATACTCTCTTTAGTGTGTCCTGGGTCTTCCCCGGGATCTCCTACCAGTGGGAAGTGCCCTGAACACCTCACCAGGGAGGCGTCAAGGAGGCATCCTAATAAGATGCCCAAGCCACCTCATCTGGTTCTTCTCAATGCGGAGGAGCTCTACTCCAAGCTCCTCCTGGATGATTGAGCTTCTCACCCTATCTCTGGGGGAGAGATAGGGTGGCTGTAGGGTGGCTGGGAGAGCCTACCTCTGTACCTCTGTAGGGTGGCTGGGAGAGCCCAGCCACCCTACAGAGGTAGCTCATTTCAGCTGCTTGTACCTGCAGTCTTGTTCTTTTGGTCACTACCCAAAGCTTGTGACCATAGGTGAAGGTGGGAACTAAAACATTTCACATAAAAAAATGTCATCAAAAATGTCAGCAATACTTATTACTTGAAGCTGTTGTAGCTAGAAGGCGATGCTATCATTTGTTGCCAAGGTTGCAGGTAGTTTTGTTACAGAAAAATATTGCAGTGATTCATAATATTGTAGGATTTCTTTTTGGAAAAAGCTAATTGTCCTTTCTGGTGTTGTTGAAGTTCTTTTTCTTCAAATATTGTTTGTTTACTAAATGTGTTTTTCACATAAATGCAAGAAACTACCATAGATATGGATGAAGTAACCAGGTCTCAAATGTGAAGCCAAAGTGGAAGTGCAAAAAAAAGTAATACCACCGACGGCCACTAGATGCTGGCTCCAAAAAAACTCTGGCTCCAATTGACTTCAATTCAACAATGGTCCTTTTCAATCCAGAAACTGTTCTTCTCAGTGATCTGGTGAAAATCATTTCATCATTTAGGAAATATTAGACTTAAAAGAAAGGAAGATTTAAGGATGTGGTTAGATCGTTTGACAGGTCTGGGCTCATTTTGAGTCTCACATACATTGGTCCTCGGGTTCAAGGGTCCATTATACAGTACAGGCCAAAAGTTTGGACACACCTTCCCATTCAATGTGTTGTCTTTATTTTCATGACTATTTACATTGTAGAATAAAGTAAAGTAATGATGGTCACTCGTTTTTCTTTAGTTAGCTGATTGGTTCTTGCCATAATATGGATTTTAACAGTTGTACAACACAACTGATGGTCCCAACCCCATTGATAAAGCAAGAAATTCCACTAATTAACCCTGATAAATCACAGCTGTGAAGTTGAAACCATTTCAGGTGACGACCTCTTGAAGTTCATGGAGAGAATGCAAAGAGTTTGCTAAGCAGAAAACAGACCAAACGGTGGCTATTTGGAAGAAACTAGAAAATAAAACGTGTTTTCAGTTATTTCATCTTTTTTAGTTAAGTACATAACTCCATGTGTGTTCATTCATAGTTTTGATGCCTTCAGTGAGAATCTACAATGTAAATAGTCATTAAAATAAAGAAAAAACATTGAATGAGAAGGTGTGTCCAAACGTTTGGCCTATAGTGTATGTTGAAAGAATTATATAACTTTACTAACACAATAACAGAATCACTTGCAGATGAAGTTTCTTCCTATGTAGATGACTCACTTGCTTTGCAGCAGTGCAGTATATGTGACAGTGTGCGTTAAGGATAAAACATGTTTTAAAATGTTTTCCCAGTATTGTCATTGTCACTGTTCAATACATGAAAGGATGTCAAACATGTCTAAACTGATAACTCGAATAAGGATTTCATACAAATATAGGAGCATTGATGAAAGAACGCAATGCCCCAACCCAACCCAAACAGCGCGCCTGTGTTTATGGTAACCATTCCTGTCATCTACTGACTAACTAATGACTCATTAGTGTGGCTAAAGCTTGTCGCATACTTCTACGGCAAAACATAAACTTATGAGATAATCAAACCTCTTGCTCACCATGGAACCACTAGAGGTGTGGCTTTGGGTAGACCCACTTTGTTTTGGAATCCCACATTGTTATTTGTCTCATCTTCCCTTGGCTGTTGCAACCTGCCAAAATATGGCAGACCTTAGTAATGTAAAACAGACCAGGGCTCTTCCAATGGAGAGCCTTCCAGGAATTCCCCTTGAAGCTTCCGTTCCTGTCACTTGTTGTTGATGCGACGAGTAGCGGAGAAATGGCCGGCTGCCTGGGCACCACAAGCAAGCAAAGTTCCAGCTTATGAGGTGCTTTGGTTTTTGCATTAGGCTGCAGCAATAAAGTTGAGCCGAGGCTGCTTAGAGTTCTTATCTTGGGGTTTAAGTTCTGCTGCTGGCCTGGCCAACAGGAAGGGAATGGTGACACAAATTCCCTGTTCATACTCCCATGACGACAGTCTCTGCGCTTGCCATTAGGTGAACACTGCCCGTTTCCTTCCCCACAAAACTGGAAGAAAGGTTGAAGTGCTATTTTTAAGCCTGAGTGGAGCTTTGCACTAAAGGGACCGCAACTTTCAGTGACCCACAGTCACTTGAAAAGGAAGCATGTGTGAGAGTGTGTGGTTAAAAGAACACTTTATCACAGCTTATTCAGTGGTATCCTTGATGACCAGTCTCCCAAGTACCTCAACTGTGAGGGCCTTTAGCATTTGATGACGGAGTGACCTCAGAAGTCTCTAAAAATGAACTAGAGTAAATAGCCAACTCGTTGAATGCATTACAGTATAAACACGCTCTATATTATTAACAAGGCATTTATTTGGAAAATAAGAGCATGACATCAGAGCGCTGTAAGTATTCGGCTACTGTAAAGTTACAACAGCTGCAGAAATAATCATTTGCATTAATATTAAGTTATTAATCAGTTGAGAAAAGCTCTGGGTGTAATCACTTCCAAGATGTCTGGTGTGATTTTGAAACAACTGAGAGAATACATCTAAAGATACAACTGTAATGTAATGTACGCCAGATAAACAATTCACCCTGATCAAGGTGTGATACAAGGAACTTCAATTTCAGGAGAGTCTCCAAAACAATATGTTTGAGGGAACTAACTCCACATCTCATCACATTTATGTCTATGTTCAGCCCAGTGAATAGAAAGTCTATCATCTGGACCTAATGTGTGTCTGCGGTCACTCTGACCTGATTCACTTTAAATGGTGCATTCAGAGAAAGCTATTTACATGTTGCAATAAAATGGCAGGTAATAAAATAATTTCTCATTGAATAAAAACTGAATCATGTGATTAGAGAATATAAATATGAAAACTGAAATAGTACAGTTGTTGTTAATGTTTAAATAGTTCAAACTTCCTCTCGCCTCTTAGACAGAAAGTGGATTCTTCCTTTTGTGTTGGGATGAGTTGCAGCCCCTTGTAATAGATTGATGGGGTCTCCCAAATTTTAGGCCATTATAGTGGACTGAGAGGGAGCATCCCTCACAATGAAGAAGCCAGTTAACGTGGTTCAGCCATCTGGTCAGGATGCCTCCCTTCCACGTCTCAGGGTCACTTCAATGAAGAACATGAAAGATTTTACAGCATTTTGTCTGGGTCACAATCCAGTGTATTTTGCCAGGTCATGAATATATTCAGTGATATTTATTTGTTTTTATTACTTTTGGGTCTGATGGATTCATTTGGGCTTTTGAAATTTAGGAGCAACGTTTAACAAGAGTACAAAAAACAGTCTTGACAACGTATCTAACAATATGATTCCAGAAGGAAAAAAAGAATATTGAATTTCCAGCACTACAAAGGATGCATCTTGGTTGGAAAGACTGAAAGGGAAAACCAAATACCCATTCAAGAACAACAAATCATGTCAAAACTTACTGGAAAAAACAAACAGATGTACGTTCTAAAGGTCGGAGCTGATTGAAGCAAACACACTGTCCATCTTCAATTGTGAAATATGAAATTCTCTTCTTGAGAAGTAAGTCATTCCTATAACACACAGAAACTGAACTTTCAACTTTTACAGTCAGCTTGTGACTAATTTGTATAAGTGTATGTGACTGGACGTAGATGAAAAAGGACTGTACTGAGAAAAAGCAAATATTCTCAATTATTGACTGATGGACAACACAAAAAAGAATTATTTAGAGAGTGTGACTGAGTAGAAATAAAAAAAGGCCAAATAATTACTTCGCAAACTAATTTTTTAAGGGGCATTTCCACTACATGGTAACAGCTCTACTGTACCCAACTCTAGTAGTTTTATTTTGACTTTCCATTAGGAAAAATTACCTGGTACATGGTACTACTTTTCTAGTACCTGCTCTGATGTGGCTCAAAAAGAAAGGTTGAGCAGGTACTAGCAGATACTAAAATACTGGTCAGAGTCACTGCTTCATCAATGCACAGCACCCAAATAATTGTACTCGCAAGACGACACAGTCTGATAGTCAGAATAATACATTTCTACAGTGTGAGGGGAAAACTGCTAGAAAGGTTGAAGCTTGAAAGCTTGAAAGGTTGAAGTACAATTACAGTTCTTTAGTGCAATGTTAAAATTATATTTTTGCAAGATCCTGAGCTCTGGTCTCTGTCATTGCAACAGCTGATAGAGTTTTGGACAGGACTTCACATCTCCAAAAATGTCAGAGCAAATTTTTAAACAGGTTCCAACTTTATTAATAACATAGTTGAAGTTAAAACAATTGAAGTGGAGTAGAGTAGCGCTGGTACCACATAGAGCCATTAGTGTTGTCATGGGAAGCACCTACTGTAAAAATGACCTATTCAGTGACTCCTCCCCAAAGTAATTCAATTGTTTTAAAGGCTCCAATTTCAACTAGCAAGCACTGAAAGAGCACAACCATGTAATCCATGTCTGATGTCCATCACAATGTCCCTAATGTGTAGACATTATCCTTCTGTATTGTATAGATTTCTAAACAAAATTCACTGAGATGTCACAAAGTTGACATCAAAAACTGGGTCTTATCCTGCAAAACAGGATCCTGGGTTGCTGCATTTTGCAGATGATGTGGTCCTGTTGGCTTCATCAGACCGTGACCTTCAGCTCTCACTGGATTGGTTCACAGCCACGTGTGAAGTGGCTGTGATGAGAATTAGCACCTCCAAACTTGAGGCCATGGTTCTCAGTCAGAAAAGGGAGGAGTGCCGTCTTCAGATCGGGGAAGAGATCCTGCTCCAAGTGGAGGAGTTCAAGTACCTCTGGGTCTTGTTCACGTGTGAGGGAAGGATGGAGTGGGAGATCAACAGGCAGATCGGTGCAGTGTCTGCAGTAATGCGGACTCTGTATGGCTCTGTCGTGGTGAAGAGGGAGCTGAGTCGAAAGGCAAATCTCATGATTTGCCAGTCAGTCTTTGCTTCTACCCTCACCTATGCTCACAAGCTTTGTGAGTGAGTGACCAAAAGAACAAGATCACAGGTACAAGTGGTTAAAAAGAGCTTCCTTGAGATAGGATGAGAAACTCAGTCATCTGGGAGGAGCTCAGAGTAGAGCCGCTGCTCCTCCGCGGTGAGAAGAGTGATTCGGGGCATCTAATCAGGATTCTTCCCTGTTGAGGTGTTTAGGGCCACTATGTCTCCAGGGAACGCCTTGGGATCACCTGGGAAGTGGCCGGGAGAGGGAAGTCTGGGCTTCCCTGCTGAGGCTGCTGCCCCTGCGACCCGACCCAGATAAGCAGCAGAGGATGGATGGATGGGCTTTATTGCAAAAAATGTAACCGTTTGTTTAATTTTGGAAACACTCTACCTCTGCAATAAATAAATAATTGAGGTCTGTTCATTAGTTTTTCCATAATGTTACTAACATGTAGACAGACTAACACAGGCAGAAACACTGATGAAGGAAAAAGAAAAAAAAAAACTTGTCAAAATACAGTTTGGAAGATAGATAATGACATAAACAAACAAATCACATAAATGTTTGAAAATACAGAGCTCATACAACTAAGATATCCACATTCAAAAGTTTAAATTCCCCCATCATGGATAATTTTATGGAGGATGCCATGGTGAATATTCCAAACAATCAATAAAATGGAGTGGTAAACCTCAATTCTGTGATTGGTTGAAATGCTCTGACATCACCTGAGTTCAACATATAGAAGCTACACATGGTGAGGTAGTTAAAGTACTTACTGTGTTCATTATTCCAAGTCACTTCCTCCCATCTCATGAAGAAAACACCAGTGGAGATTCAGCCTTGAGCCCATCTGATGTCATTCATCATGGCAGCTCGGTAGTGGCCATCATACAAAAAACCTTTTTCATAAATGGTGAAATATGCCTGTTTTTGTTTTTTTTCTTATGGGCTATCAGTACTACAAGCTTTCAACCTATGCAATAGTCCATTTTCTATTCCTTTTTAAAATAGTTTTCTTTGAAGACAGCTCACGATCTTCTGAAGAGGCTCTTCAAGCAGAATACCGCTGCTTCATTTTGATAAGAATCTGAAGAACACTTATTCCAGTTTTCTTGATTTCCTCTTCTGTTTTTTAGAGTGCAGTGACCAGTGCTATCAAGTACCAAGAGTTCAGAGTAAATTACAGGCCTGATAAAGAAAAAAGAGGGAAAGTCTGGCAGGGGTCTTTTCTCACTAGATTATGGTAACAAGACCTCCTGGCTCTGTACTAGCAAGACCCCTTTAGATTGAAGGATGATTGCGAGGAAAATGGCACCCTCATAATGATAACTTTAAAGACCTCGTCCTGATTTGGCCGCAATCCCAGTATTGTTTTCTCTTGTAGTGCTCTTTGATGTCTTTGCAAATGTGAGAGACTTCTTCAGGCCTCGTTCAAAAGGCTGACTTTATTTTTGTTTTGCTACTGACTCTGCACTTTTCAGGCAATTAGTGTTCAATGGTGGAGACAACTGCAGGGAGCTTTCACCAAACAACATATAGACTGTGTAGGGCTGCTAGCTGGGGACCATTATGAGTGAAGTTGCTTTAAAGCTGCACTTTTGGTACACTTTGAAAATTCTGTGTGACAATTTTAAAGCAGCAGCAGCAGCAGATCCTCTGTTCAACAGTGTTGACATCTCAAAGTAACATCACAATCACCAGGAAGGTAAACCAGACCCGTGTCAGTGGGAAGGGATCTGGGTTGGGTTGGGTTCGAGTCCCAGCCAAGATGAAAAAATGGGGTGTGGATTGGTGGCTAGAGAGGTGCCCGTCCATTACCAGGGCACTGCTGCGGTGCCATTGAGCAAGGCACCAACCTCCCCCCACTGCTCTGGTTGTGCTGCCAGTGGTGGCGCCCTCACTCTCTGTGGGGCCCCTATGTGTACATGTTTGCATGTATGTTGTAGGGTGAAACGCAATTTCGCTCTGTGTGTGTGTGTGTGTGTGTGTGCATGCGTATACTGTGTACAATGCATGCAATGACAAATTCTGGCCCCGTCTACACGAAGACGAAAACTATAACATTTTAAAACGTTTTGCCCCAAACCATTAATTATGTGCGTGTCCACACGAAGACGCCAACAACATGTGGCGCTGTAACACTGCCACGGAAACACACCAAAACAGAGAAGATGTCGGGGACGGCAGTGGCTCAGTGGTAGAGCGGCCGTCTACCAACCGAAGGGTCGGTGGTTCGATTCCCGCTCCTCCCAGTCATTGTCGGTGTGTCCTTGGGCAAGACACTTTACCCACCTTGCCCTGCATGAATGTTGGATGAATGGTTTGGTGGCGGTTGGAGGGGCCGTAGGCGCAAACTGGCAGCCACGCCTCTGTCAGTCTGCCCCAGGGCAGCTGTGGCTAGCTTAGCTTACCACCACCGGTATGAATGAATAATGGTCTCTGTACGAGCGCTTTGAGTCTGGACTTCCAGAGAAAAGCACCATATAAATCCATTATTATTATTATTATTA
>OOFC01030562.1:0-15341 GCA_900323345.1 Pseudochromis fuscus | reverse complement strand
ACATTTTGTATAAAAACAGCACAATGCTCCATAAAAACAATAATATACTGGATAAAAACAACAACATTTTGTGTAAAAACAACAAAATGCTGCGTAAAAACAATAATATACTGGAAAAAAAGCAACATTTTGTGTAAAAACAACAAAATGCTGCGTAAAAACAATAATATACTGGATAAAACCAACAACATTTTGTGTAAAAACAACAAAATGCTGCATAAAAACAATAATATATTGGATAAAAACAACAACATTTTGTGTAAAAACAGCAAAATGCTGCATATAAACAATAATATACTGAATAAAACAACAACATTTTGCATAAAAACAACAAAATGCTGCATAAAAACAATAATATATTGGATAAAAACAACAACATTTTGTGTAAAAACAACAAAATGCTGCGTAAAAACAATAATATACTGGATAAAAACAACAACATTTTGTGTAAAAACAACAAAATGCTGCATAAAAACAATAATATATTGGATAAAAACAACAACATTTTGTGTAAAAACAGCAAAATGCTGCATATAAACAATAATATACTGGATAAAAACAACAGCATCCACTATTGACCCAGTTCTAGGTGAAAACAAGCCAGTATTTTTTAGAGTGTATCAGCAACAAATGAAGCAAACTGTCTGATTCAGTCCACTGTTGTGTGACTGAGGTGCAGGGGAGTAAACAGCTGCTGGTGCTGATTCTCCAGTTGGGATCCATCACAGTACAAAGAAGAGGGTGCAACCAGATAACCTAATTAAAATATCAAATTATGTGGAAACCATGTGGAAAATGGAAATGCAGCATTTACACTGCGTGAACAATTACTGAGCAGAGCGTCTTCCTCTGCATTGATTTTATCGTTGAACAAATACAATAGTTGCAGTCAATCTGAAATGTTGTTGAACCTCAAACCTGAACAGAGGACGAGTGTTTTGTTCCTCAGTGGGACAGATGAGGAAGGAAACTAAACTTCTGGTTTTATTTCTTTGACAGTTGTTACAATGAGGAAGATGGTCAGCTCATTATTCTGTCGCTGACCAAGCAGTGGACCACTTGGACTGAGACTGAGACTTGTCCTTTAGAAACATCATGGCCTTCTTTAAAGTTGTGGACATCTCCCTGTAAAACTCCACAAACTGGAAACTCTGAAAGGTCCAGTTAATTCAGCAGTGCATATGCTGGCGCCTGACCTGTAACGATGCCCTGCAGCCATTAGTGCTCCAGCCTCAGGCCCGTCCATCTGCTCCTTCAAGAGTCACGCTTCTCTTCATCTGTCCATAAAAGCCTTGAAAAGTCTGTCCTCAGGTATTTCTGGGCCACATCTTCGAGTGTAAAAGTTATAGTTTAGCACGGTCACATCTCTGAGCACTCGCCACTTTGCACTTCTGGACACTCCAGGTACGTTGTAGATCTGAAATATGGTGGATCTGCTCCTGTTTTTGTCTTGTTGCTGTTAATTTGCATCATGTTTGCTCAGTGGTCACATCTCAGGAGCTTTGTGACTTTTCCGATTTCACTTTTGATCCATTGAGCAAGCAAAAGGGCCAATTTGATATAAGATGTTATTCACATTAGGCCACACCCTCTCTTGTTACACAAATACACATCATCTGAAAATAATCCAGCAACATTTCCAGTTTGGGGTTTTATCTGTGTTGAGTGAACAGATCTTGATGCAGTCATTAGAGGTAGGGTATTACCCCAGGAACAAATTATTACCAAAACAAATCCCAAAATCCAAGAAAAGCTTCTGTTCACCACAAGAGGGCATGTTAAAGCCAATAAAGTAATAACAGCCGATAATGTAATAAATTTGCCCTTTTTGAAATGTAATAGACCAATAATGTAATAACTGGCCAATAACGTAATAAAAGTCCTGAACCGATAAAGTAATAACTATTAGTCAATAACATAATAATTTATTACGTTAGTGACCTGGTAAAAGAAAAAAACTTTGCAAATGTAATAACTGAGCCAATAACGTAATAAATCATTACGTTATGGGCCAAAAGTTATTACGTTATCGGTTCAGGACTTTTATTACATTGTTTGCCAGTTATTACGTTATTGGCCAAAAAGGGCAAATTTATTACGTTATCGGCTGTTATTACATTATTGGCTTCTAGAGGGCGGCAGTGTTCAGTCTGCAGCATCAGTGCAGCTGGATTTTGCCGTGGTGCAGGTTTGTGCTCTCTGAGTGCTTTCTAGTTTGGTTTGGAGTTTAACAGTAATGTAAAAATACTGATGAGGTCAGGTCCTCAGTAGGCTAATAACTGCTCATCGTGTTTGTTTCGTGGATTACCGTATTTCCCGCACTATAAGGTGCACCGAATAGAAACTACTGTAGTGTCTGGGGTTGTGTTATCATCCATCTAGATGAAGCTGCACTAAAGTGAATGTCAACAAAACAGTCAGATAAGTCAGTCAGTCAAACTTTATTCATAGAAAACAAACCAACGTTCTGACAACTCCGTTCACTCCACAACAAGCTAGTACATTCACAATACGGTACCGTACGTACCGGTAGCTCTTACTGGTATTTGCGCCGCCTTCGTTGAAAACAATGTATTTACAACTCCATTTGTCACAGTTCAAAGCTACATGAACAGCTGTTTTATTTTTTTCTCCGAGGTAACGTCAGTGACGTAGTTTTATCTTTTACCAACAGCAAGGTACAACAGGTAGTGCAACTTTTTATCACCTAGTTAGTGCATTCATGTCATTTTGGGGTCTTTATACACACAAGTGGTGTGGGACTGGAATTCGTCTTTACCGTTTTTACTGCTGTTACTTCGACCACGCCCCCTGACTACGGTAGCCATAATTAACCAATACTGATGCATATATAAGGCGCATTGGATTATAAGGAACACTGTCGGTTTTTGAGAAAATTAAAGGCTTTTAGGTGGAGCTTATAGTGCGGAAAATACGGTAATTTGAGGACATCAAAGCCTCCCTGTCGCTCCATGTTTCATCTTTTCAGTGGATGTCTACGTGTACATTTCTCTGAGATGCACATTTGGCGACTTTTATTTAGTTTCTTAAGAGAAAAACACACAACAATGTATATTTCAGTGTCTTGATCTTGTTAAATCTTGCTTGAGTCTCACAAATGTCTGACTTGTTTAGAAGATACAGACGGTTTAGTGTCTTGTAGTCGAAGCTCTGGTTTCTGATGGAGAGTCTTGAAGTGGGATAGTTTTCAATATTTATGCAGCTCCTCTCTCTGCTGCTGATGTCAGATTAAACATCACACCTGTGTGTCGCCCCCTGGGTTTTCAACCGGGAAACAGTTTGGATGTATTAATTAAAAGTACGATTTATGAGCCCGGAGTCATGGCATAAAATGTTCAATCATTCAGTCGGGGTTTGCTGTTGAAATCCCTGCTGGCGCTTGTTGAATGCATTTGTGATGTAACCCTGTTTATCCCAGGCTTTCAGGAGCTTATCGTCACTTGGAGGAGCCTCTGAAGGCATCAACAGTTTGGACTATTTTGTCACCAAAGACCTGCGCAGTACATAAACACTGCTGCTTTTTTGTCAGCAGGGTGTGTTGACTGACGTGCTGAATCTGTGCCGCTGCTGAGCTCTGTGGTTTTTCAGTTTACAGCCCTCGATTCATCCCTGTCTTTATGTTTGGAGTGTCAATTGGTGGCCTGCCGAGCTCCTTAAAAACACTGCTTGATGAGTGTGCCCAGGAGCCTGTTGTCCTCAACTTATCACATAAGAGTCTCTTAGCCTCCAGTGTGAGCCTGGAGGTCTGCTGCCCTGCTTGTTCTGGTCCGTCTTTGCTCTCCGTGGTGAGTGATTCAGACCCAGAGCTCAGTCAGCGAGCTGGTTGGGCAGAAAACCAGCAGAGCTGCAACGCCTCGGGCTTGAATTTAAGCTGCTCTGACACAGGACAGGCTCTGCTGCTAACATTAGATGTGTCGCTATAATGACTGTTTTCCAGCAAACCAACAAGGAGCGCACACCGGTCTCTACTGTCAACAGGAAGCTCCATCAGTAATTCATCATCCTCCATCTCCACATTTACCACGGTGGAAATTAAGTTAGGTTCTGATCCGATGGCAGAGCTTCCTGTGAGGTGTTCATCTTTCATCTCCCTTCAACCTTCATCTTTGTCCTACTCCTCCTTCTCCCCCTTCTTCATTTATCTCAGCCTGAAGCTGTGGTAGGTGGCACAGGGGCGTTTTCTCAATCTCACTCCCTTCTTGTCCAGCGTCCTGCGGGATTTCACGTTGCAGAGCATCATTTTCTCCACCTCCATCTTCTTCCTCTTCTTTTATCCCCGTTCCCGCAGCTCCAGTCACCTGCAGCTCTGAAAAGCCGTAAATACTGCGGCTCCCATGATGCCACTCTGTGTTTGCTTTGCTGAAAGGCATCGAGTAAACACGAGCACAGCGAGGAATTTTAACCAGATGGAGGATGAGTCAAGTTTGTTTGACCTTGGCCTACGACACGGCTCACGGAAAATGACAAACGACAACAACAACAAGCCATCAAAAACTCGCTTCTCGTTACAGTGAATCTGAAATTCAGATTGTCACTTCCTTTGAGGGCGAGCAGTGTTTTCTTGCAGCATCCTCCCGCCTCCTCCTCCTCCTCTCGCTCCCTCCACCCCCTCCATCCCCACACACGTTGCATGGCCTCATTTGGCAAAGAGAGAAATGGGAGACGGATACAAACACACCAAAAGATGCCGCTGAAAACCTGCATGTAAGGCTCTGTATTTGTGCTCAGACACGGTTTTTGTGTTATTGCTGTAGATCTGTTCTCATTACACACTTGTGCCCACGGGGCATGGAGTGATGATTGCTGTTTTTCGCAGCCAAGCAGGCAGACAACCATTTATATGGTGAAAGATTTGCATAAAATTGAAGGAATATTCACTGAAGTAACATCGTTTTTTTTTTAGTTTACAGTGTATCATGTATAAACATGTTGTTTTTTTCTACCATCTGTGCTCCTTTACTGCCCTTTTTAAAAATGTATTTTATTATGGTCTGTGTGCCTTTCACTTGGCTGCAGTGTGTTTTAGTCATAGTCCCTGAAGAAACATAATTATTCAAATTTATATCAGCTGAGAAGTGGTGATTATGAAGACCATTTTTCTAGCAGATGTAGTGTTCAGTGTCCTGACCTCCTTGTTAAAGAAATTAAATTAAGTTATAGTTTGCTGACTGTATCCTTTTTTCCTTTGGAGCATATGAACTAAATACATTTTAATATCCCACATACATCAAACTAAATATCTGTAAAGATCTACACTTTTCAAGAGGAATATGTCACAAATAAATGAGTAGAAACATTTATATTTGATAGTGTGTGATGTCCAATGTTTGAGTATTTTTGAGAGATTCCCCTTCATCGTTGGAGAAAGTGAGCAGAGATTACATCTGTACTTTATCCTGTCGTGAAGCGTTAAGAGAAGGATTAATCAAACTCAGAGTGTGTGACTTTTTCACATAATTAAACATTCATTACATTGTAGCTAATCGACTTCACTCAGTCCTGATTATCGACCGGCTCCAGGTAAATCTGGACACGGCAGGATTCATGTCAAGAAGCCGTGATTGGTTCGCTCGCATCAGAGGTGTTTGTCCAACTCCACGCTGCAGGTTTGAGTCGCTTCAGGCAAACATTAAATAAAGAAGTCAGTTTATGGAAGTAAATTTCCCTCCTATGATAAGCACCATATTTAAGACACCATGAGATAATCTTTATTGATCTCACTCTACAGCAGCAGGACACAAAGTGCAAACAGAACAGAAAACTGAACAAATAACAAATATGGAAATAAGAATTTAACAAATGCAGTACAGACAACCTTTGTGCACCTTTCACTTACACTTGTGTCAATACTGAGTACTGCAGTACAAGCTGTGGGTGTGTAGGTCATGACAGGAGATGGATAAATACACCAGGGACATTAACAGTGCTGCATTAGTCATGTTCAAGAGAAACTTTTTATTTTGTCTTTGTAACAGCTGGAAACATTGTGTCCACTGTCCTAACTGATGAGGTCATGCACTAATCGTAGGGTTGGTGGTTTGATCCCGGCTTCCTCTTACCCACATGTGGAAGTGTCACTATGACGACGTAATATGCTAATTTCTTGCTGTGTATTTATAGTCTCCTCGAGAGTAGTTTTGTATAGACTGCAGTTCATCATGATCATTTATACTGTCCCTCATTTCATCCTCTGTCTGAACCAGCGGTCACCAACAGGTCCCTTATATAAACAGTCGTAAACCCAACATGAACAGCTGATTAGGAAACAGAACGCTGGATCCAGGATTTTAATTACAGATGTTTTCTATGTATGTCCATTAATCTGTGGATGTGTGGGAAATGCTGACAAGTATAAAATGTTGCTGAAGGTAACCTACAGTTGTACAGTATCTCTGTGCACCAGTGGTTATTCATATGCTGCAGCTTAAGAAATAAATTAATTTGATAATGTTCAGGAGAATGCATTTGGTTACTATGACAACCGCGATCTTGGAAACAGTTACAGGAAGAAGTGAAGACAAAGGTACATCACATTGTCAGCCCTCAGACTGCTGAGGTAAAGAGCTGCAATCAATTCAGCAAGTGTTAAAAACCTGATTGGCTTGTTTAAACCATGTCTGATTGTGTTGTTTTTCTTTTTTTCTATTGTAACAAAGTCTAAAAATTGGTCCAAAAAAAAAGTTGAAATCAAGGAGAAACTGGAGTTTTCTGTGTTGCCTCTTGTCACTTTCTCAGTTTTCTGTTTGCCTTTGCCAAAGATGATAAACATGTTTGGAGGTGTTTTGCTCCCCTCTTGCCTCTACACTCCCTGAAACCATCTGACAGTGTGAGAAAGTCTCCGCCTTGTTTTGTGCCACTTCAGCACCATCGCTGCCAAATCTGAACCGGTGTCACATCAGCTGACAAACAGTGTTGATGCCGCCAGTCGGCTTGGCAAATACTTTTCCTGTTTGCACTACTTTACACTCAAAATTAACATGCCAGTGTTTTATTAATGTGAAAACGCTGCACTTAACACCTTTAAATATACATGACACCATATGTAAGGACTAGGGATGGGTACCTTTCACATTTGAACCGATACGGTACCGATTCCCAGTACCTGGGAATCAATACCGGTACTCAAAGGTACCAATTTTCAGTACTTTTGTGTGTGTTTATGTAATAAAATCTCAAAAATGTTTAATGTAACATATTAATTTCTCAATATATAGACTTATATAGAGACAAATATATCAAAACAACATCCTACTGTTTGTTTTGTATCATTGCAGTTGCTTCTTAAGCCTTGTACAATTATACAACTATTGCCAACAAAAAAAGTATAATCAAAATGTATTCATACTGTGGACAGTTTGCTCTCAAAATATCAAAGTTTTTTATATAGTATCTCTGTTTCAGTGGAAATACATTGTTGTGCCTGGCTACAAAAATGACTTAGTCCGTGTTGTCTTTTTAGTTACCTTTATTTGTAGCTTCTCACTCGTCTACATTTTCTGTTATCAAACTGGTTATTGTGTGTCTATTACGGTGCGCACTTCCGGTACTTCAAAATAAGAGTATGTAAAACATTTCTAAATGAGATCTGACGTTAACTAGTCCTTATCAGCCAGTCAACTTGGGTTAATGTTTACTTTTCTTTTCAATATATATTTTTGGGCCTTTAATGTTTTCGATGGGGACAGTGGAGACAGGAAACAGGGAGAAGAGGGATCGACATGCTGTAAATATTCAGCCCAGGAGCTTCAGCTTCTGTTTGTGTGGCCGCTCAGCAGCTGGGCTACTGGGCACCGGGCTGATGTTTTCTACTCATCGTGATTTCACAAAACTGAATAAACACCACACATAGCAACACAACACTGCTGTGCTAGCTTAATCATGTTGTAATTAGAATATCCGCTGAAAAAAATATTTATTTCATGAACCGCCGTTAGTTATACTGCCGCCGGCACCTCCGTCATTATAAGCTAACAGGTGCTGTCTTTCAACAAAAATCAGAAGTACTTCCTTGCACTTCACGTCACAAATATTGCAGCGAGTGTAATTTGTATCACATTTTGAAAAGTGGAGCTGCACCTTTGACCGCTCTCTATCAGCCATGTTCACTTTGTTGACTGAACCCACGGTTACTGACATCTCGTGCGTGCAATGATGTGTTCAGGTCCGGCATGGAAAATCATCTACTCTTTCACTCCCTCACAGTCACTATGATGCGTTTAGGTACTGAAACATGGCAGTGGTTGATTTTATGTGAATCGGGACTCGGTAGTCGACGGAATTAGTCAGTACCTAAAAAAGTACCGAATTCAGTACCAATCCCTAGTAAGGACACACACACACACACACACTCTATATATTCAGATCTCTTTGAGGTTGTCTTCTCTAGATTCGATAATGATGTCAATCAAGGAATCACCACCAGAGATATCTCAACTATAATCTCATTAAGCCATTTAAAATGTGAGGGTTGTTACGTGTGTGTTTTTGTGTCAGGATAAAGCTTCTTTAATGCGGTAATCTCGCTCCTCTGCCGTCCTCAGAGACATGGCTGCAGCGCACAGGGCTGACTGTATGTGGTTTAATTCCACTCTGCATTCTTTGGTAATTGAATTCATTATGAGGACACCGGGCCAAATCGGCGGTTATTTCGCAGTCATTCGAGGTTGCTAATTAGAAATTAGCTCAAACATTCTGGTGCGCAGCCCTCGGGGAGAGACGTCATCACTCTAAATCTCTGACATACCTACCAACAGCTCATAATTACTGCTGCAGCTTTGCAGATAAGCGAAGTGTTATCATTATCCCGGTGTGCAGTGGTAGCGTGCCGTCACCCACTGTCCACATCTGAAACACGCTGGAAATGTGCAGGCTTCACGTTGGCCATATGACGCCTTTTGAAACTTCTCTTTACGGGAAAGGCTGCTCAATGTGTGTGAATGGCTCTATACTGTGGCACAAAAGATTGAGTTTTTCCATCTCAGGGTGTTGGGGATTTCATGCTCGGAGCTCCCTGAGGAGGCCTGTTCGTAATTCTCCCGTTACACCGAGAAGACTGAAAGAAACTCTTTGACACAAATACAAAGTAAAGGTAGAAATGAGTTCAGAATGTGGTGTTCTTCATGCTGATACAGAAAAATGGTCCTAAGCTTTGTACGTGCCAGTTTGAAATAGTTTCATAAGGTCAGTCCAGTTCATGTTGTTATGTTGAGAAATTAAATGAGAAACAAGGAAGGAAACAAATTCATCCAAATCACTCGGAGAGCACAAACCTCTGCTGAGGCATAATCCAGGTCTGATCTTCATCAGATTGTCTCGGATTGTAGACCTCATCATCCTGCATGTGTGTCGACTTTCAACAGAGTTCATGAACATGTGACGACTTGACACATTTCAGTGTTGTATCTACAGCTTCCTCCCTCTTCCTCCTCTCTGGATGTGGCCTCCACTGCCCCCTGCTGGTCCTCCGGTGTCTTTGTTAAAACATCTGCTCATTTTAACAACAGTTTTTTGGGATATCAGGATGTTTTTTTTTCAGACAGGAAAATTATTTGTTTGTTTCTTGGGTAGTACCTGATCTTGCTCCACTAAAAACAAACAAACAAACAAACAAACAAACAAACAAACCCCATCGAGATGTGTTTGATAGATTTCTGTAATGTTGCTAACAGACTGTTAAGTTAATGATGTACTATAGTCAGACAGCTTACAGATTTTTAGATATTACTGGAGAAAGTTACAAAAATAGACAAACAGAGTAAAGTCCAATTAATGTAAACAAGTTCACTTCACCTTTACTAACTTAGTTTTGTTCATTTATATCAGGTGATTTATTAGTGTTTTCAGGTTTTCAAATACCTTTCGTTGTGGACAGTTTCGACGGATCTCTTCCGTCTTCTTCAGGACATCACCCAGATGTCGGGTGGTAACGTGCCTTATCAGCTGATGCCGGACGGACCACATCATCGACTGGGAAAAAGCCAGAGTCATCCGCATCGAGGAAAATCACTTCCGATGTTGGATAATGGAAGCAGTCCAGATAAGGAAACGTGCACCCAGGACGATGAACAGGGATGAGGGAGCCTACAACCTGTCCCACACCTGGAGCGCCGTCTTGGAGGGGGGGCGATTAGACAGCAGGTCTGGTCTGGTGGACCACGCCTCAGTAACATCAGCTGATAAGGCACGACACCACCCGACATCTGGATGACGTCCTGAAGAAGACGGAAGAGATCCGTCGAAACTGTCGACAATGAAAGGTGTTTAAAAACCTGAAAACACTAATAAATCACCTGATATAAACAAAACTAAGTTATAAAGTACAATTATTTCACAAGAAATGCAAAAGAAAAACAGCAGGTCCCTTTACTTGGAGGCTCTAAAATGAGAATTATCCACTGAAGGGGATGTGAGAGGTCGATCGCACCACTGTAAACCAACACACTGACATGCAGCTCCCTCAGGTGAGACCGGCTGCCTTCCCTTTTATCCTCTGCTCTTCGGTCTGCAGGCTTTGATTACTGGTGGCGTACAGGTGAGTGTGATCACCTGCAGTGAGGAGGCGGAGGAGCAACCAGCCTGCAGCACAGCAGAGAGGAAACAGCAGAGAGATGGAAATGATACAGCAGGAGATTTCTTTACCTTTGAATCATGAAGCTCACATTCACTACAAGGCTTGAATGTTTTGTTGTGATTTAAAAAAATATATATATACCACCAGGGACACTGAGGATTTGTAGCCATAAATAAAATAAGTTTTAAACAAAGAGCTGTAGAGGAATACAATTGCATTTATTCTCAAACTCTGGGGAGCAAACTTCCTGAATCTGTATTAGTCTTGGTGAAGAATTTGTACAGTAAGTCTACTACTTAATATATTAGCTAGTCAGTATTATATTATTACACATCAAAAATTCATATGTGTAGAGGCTAGAAAGGAAGGAGAGGGGATACACAGAGGGAGGATATTTCTGGATGGGGGTTGAACAGGAGTGAAGTTGCTAAGCAACTCCATTTACCTCTGCATGAATGTAGTGACATATAAATCAAAGTACCAAACGGCTGACTGAGAAGTGGAGATCGCAACGTACAAGGTAAACAGTTTGGAGTAGACGTTTCTGGGAAAGACTGTGAGAGAGATGTGTGCAGGGGAGGTTTACATGCTCCGCTGCAGCAGCCTAACACTACACTCATCCCTGCTGCTACCACCGCTGTGCTGCACACATCCCATCTGCAAAGATTAGCCTCAATTGTAGAGACTTGTACTATTTTTAACTGACCTACCAAACACAGTGGCCAACGCAGAGAGGAGTCAGGTCTTTATCTATAAAACAATGTGTCTGCCTGGCTGTCAGTCTCGTCCTTCATCTCTGTGGCACCATCCTCTTCACTTTCCATGTCCTCATTTGATATTGTTCAATCAATGGAGGGTTAAATACCAACATGAATCTGCTGGAGCCCAGTGGATCTGTTAAAGGAAACAATGTTTATTTTATTCAACACAAATATCTTTTTTTTTTTTATTTTCACAGATGATGTTTATTCATCTGAAGCTGCATGTTGCACGTGAACAACAGCTTCACGTCTGTCATATACGATGGTAGTGACTAGATGTCAGATATCGGTGCAGTGGTGATAAATATCGGGCTAATTGAAGTCGTCCTTTGGCTCCAGATGCAGTGCTGTTCATGCGTGGCTCCAGTGTGACCCCTCAGCACTGAGTCATGCTCTAACAGCTCACACGCTCCCATTACCAACTGACTAGAGCATGTGCAAATCCATCATCAGCTGGCACTGCAATACCCACAACCTCCCTCTTCTCCATCCCGCAGCCTGTCTCTTTCTGTGTCTCATGTCCATGTCTCATTTCTTCTTCCTGTACAAGAGACTCCTTTATATTCTCCTCCCTCACCATCACTTAAACCTTCTTCAGTTTCTTCTTTGCCCTCCTCCACATCCTTAACCTTGGCTCATCTTTACCATTTAACCATTCAACAACACCTTGTTGTAGGGATTTATGAAGGAGTCAGAGAGCAGAGTTTTGTGTGCTGTGTCTCATGTTTGAAACGTAAACAGGAGGTTTCAGTGGCAGGATTCAACTGCAGGTTAGAGCTCAGTGTTCAGCTCAGTGCTTTCAAACATTACTCACATTTATACGTCTATAACACAAACCTGCTAATAAACGTCTGGTTTGAGACGTCAGACACAGAATAAATGTGAAGAAGTCGAACCATCATGAAGAGCAGCTCAAACTGTGGCAAGAATTTTTTTTCATTTTTTTACTGTTCATGTCACAGACTGTATGTAACAGTCTTCTTGTTCTTGTTGATGCCTCGTTGATTTTCACCTGAACTGTGGTGATAATTTCACCAACAAAAGTGAAAAAAACAGTTAAGTTTTGGCAGTTAGTATCAAAACATTACTGTAACAAACTCTAAAACCAGATTAATGTTTAAAATACACTTCATAGCTTTAATGTTTCCAGATCCAGCGGCTTTTCTACAAATTGTTGGGTTAGTGGTTTGATCCCCAGCTCCAGGTGTCCACATGTCAAGTGTCCTCTGGTAAAATATTTATAATCCTGCAAGATACACCAATGAACAAATACATGTATTTATAATTACAGAACCAGTGTTTCATCTAAATTGTCACCCGTTGTGACACATTTTAGAAATGTCATCACAGTATTAAACTTGGATTTGAACAGTTTCATTTATTAAGTGAAATGAATGTAATGTCTTGGGGGGAACTAACTCCACTAAAAAAACTAGAATTTTATATTTGTTCTGTTAATTTTCTCAAGTAATATCTAAAAATCTGTAAAATTGCTGATTGTAGTATCATTTTTGTAAATTAGGTGGATAAAAAAGTGCAGTACTTCTGATAACCACTAGATGCTGGCTCCAAAAATGGTCTTTTTCAATCCTGAAATACTCAGTCAATACATTTTTTCCCTCAAGTCATTGTGATGTCATCAGTTCAAGTCAACTCTTCTCTTTATCATTAAGGAGATATTAGACTGAGAGAAGGGGAGGAGTTAGGGGTGGGGTTAGTTTGATTGACAGGTCTGGTCTCCAGTGTGAACAAGCCTGAACTCCAGCCTCATACTGATTGGGCAGTGTCCTTGGCTTCAAGGGTCAGACCCGCCTCCTCACGCCTCCCTTCAAATCCAAATATGGTCACTTCTGGCTCCAAACAACTAACATGGTGACGTTTGAATACCAAACTCCTGACTTCAAAATGTGAGTCCACAAACCAAGGGGTGACGTCACATTAGCTTCATCCCTCTCTAAACAGTCTGCAACACTATAACCCTCTGTAACATTAATAACACTCAACAACCTTCTCGAAGCAGCTGAGTGATCACCAGAAAATGAAGCTGGTATCTACAAAGCAGTGGAGGCTATAAAAAGATCTCAAAGTGCTTCCAGCGTGCATATTTCACTGTCTGAAATGTCATTAAGAAATGGCAGTTAAGGGAAAATGTGAAAGCCGAGATCTGGAAGATCAGAAAAAAAAAATCAGATAAAACTTGAACACCTGCTGTGCAGCGAAAGGCAGAAGAAGCAGTGAAGTGTAACTGCAGAGGAGCTGCAGGAACATTAACCTGGCAACTGTGCAGCAGCGTCGAAGCTTAATCTGAAACCCCATCACAACACGTCAACCTGTGACAAACAACATCTGCTGAAGTCATTTTGAAAAGTTAAAAACAAGTTAAAAAATGTAGTTCTTTGGAAACTGGAAAGGTGTTTTTTTTTGTGATTGTGGTCAAACACGGGGGTGGAAACACTCTGCGCTGGGCTGGTGTAGCATCCTGTGGCACAGAAATCCTGGTGAAGTCGAGGATGCCACTGAACTCTCAAGGCAAGAAAGTGCAACTGGCAAAGATCCAACGCAGACCTCACCATCCACCATTAATTATTTCTGCAAACACAAACCCTCACAGCTGAAGTTGAACATCAATGGAAACCTGTGGGAAGATCACGCTGTGTGAGCTGCAGCGCCTAAAATCTGCCAAAGGGGGGTTACCAATTACTGACTTCTGTATGGTGCTCAAACTTTGGCTTACACCACGATTACTGTTACTTTTTCATTTTCCTTTTTTTTTTCCAAGTTCCTGAAATAAAAGGGTAGATTTGATGCGTTTTGCTGCAGGCATTGTATTTACTTCAAAACATTTGCCCTGGGATGCTGCAATTGTTGCACACAAGCACATCAATATCCAAAACACCTGCTACTGAGACTAAAGAAATGAATACAGGAAGTGTGCGGTCCACTTCCTTCCAATGTGAAGTTGTGTTTGAACAGGACTGGACTCTCCAGTAGACTCTCAAGTATTAAGTACATTTTTTCAGTATCTGTACTTTACTTGAGTATTTGTTTTTTTGGAAACTTTTACTTTCACTCCGCTACATTTCAAAGACAAATATTGTACTTTGGACTCCACTACATTCCCAGGAAGTGTGTGGTTACTTTATATACAGTCTATGCTGCAATGTGTTTCAGGCAGTTTGTCCAGGTAGAGTTACCGTCGTGCATGCGCAAATCGGCAGGAAGTGACCGGCAGCGGAGCCGAACAATAAAGAGGGAAGACAGGAAACAGCACGGTTTTGTCCTTTTACGTTTTTTTTAAAACGCTATATAGCATGTTAGCCTCTCGATGGGAAATTTGAAAACAAAAAGCAAAACCGAACAGTCAACCAACAAAGTATTTTGCACACTCTGCAGGAAGGAGTTTTCTTTTCATCGAAGCACTTTCAGCTTAAAATACCACATTAACAGGAAGCAGACGTTAGTCGGGGATTGACTCGGACACTGAGAACAATACAGCAATGTACTGATATTAGAAAATGTACTTTTACTTTGTACTTTTGAATATTTAAGTATTTTTAAATGCATGTACTTTTGAATACTTTTTTTTAAAGGTAAGTACTTTAGTACTTTAACTTGAGTAACATTTTGACCAATAACTTTTATTTGTAGTTGAGTAAGATTTGACCATGAGTATCAGTACTTTGACTCAAGTACTGAAGTTGAGTACTTTGTCCACTGCTACTGATAAGCATTTAGTGTGAAATGTTTCCCAGCACCTGAAAGACTTGCAGCTCTGTGGTGCTGGACATTTTTATTCTGAGTGATGAAATACTGAGCTGCATCCACACAGCATTGCCTAGTAAATAAGTGAGAGGGTGTACAGTGGATGCAGTAGCAGGGAGGGGTTTTTTTTGTGTGTGTGCCATGTGTGCACAGGATATTTGCCGGGTGTTTGACTCTCCTCCCTGGTTGCTCCTCTGTCTGCTTGTCCCCAAGTGAACTGCTGAGCA
>OOFC01030561.1:0-15255 GCA_900323345.1 Pseudochromis fuscus | reverse complement strand
TGGCCCTACAGTAACCCTTAAATCTCTCACAAACACACACACACACACACACACACACACACACACACACACACACACACACACACACACACAGCTCCTTTATATCACAAACACAAGCCCAGGGCTCCTTCTCTTTCTTCGAGCTGTGATTTATAGGCCCTCAGTCGGAGTGAAAGGCGGCCCTCGGATGGAAAAGTGTGTGTTTTGCATGGGCGTGTGCATCTGTGTATTGCAGAGTTTGCGTGCAGTGTGTGTGTGTGTGTGCGCGCGAGGACACGAAGAAAGAGAAACCTTCTTCAAAGCGGCTCTGAGATGCCATGGAAGTGGAGCCTTTGTTTGGCTGCCTTGTTATTTTTCCCATTAATCATAGTTAATGTCCATCTAATCCTTCCTGCGCTGCCCTGATTGCTGGCCGGGGGGTCATTGCAAAAAAAAAAAAAAAACACGAAGAAGAAGATGTAGGAGGAGGAGGAGGAGGAGGAGGTGAAGGGGCAGTTGCTCCTTCTTAACCCCGACCCTGCAGCTATTGTTCTGCTAATTGATCACCGCTGATTGGGTTTAAATATTTCAAGCGTTAGATACCGCCGCCCTGATCAAAGAAAAAAACGCCCTCAATTAATCTGCTGGCGTGCTCAGCGGATTAACACATTCTTCGCCCGCTGTCTGCAAACAATGTAAAGAAAGGAAAGAGAGAAATGGCGGCGCAGGGAGGAGAGGGAGGAGCCGGTGGTGGCGGTGAAGCAGCAGGTGACCCGAGGGAGTCGGAAAAGGCCGCTCCAGCAATCAAGAGGGCTTAGCTGTATTTTCTTCCCTCAATGAACTCCTTGTCTCAGTGTGTATATGTGTGTGTGTGTGTGTGTGTGTGTAAGTGGGTGTGAGGGGGGTGGAAATACACACTTCTTTAAACATCAATATTGTTCCATTGGATTTCTACATGGAAATTGTGTAAGTCCCATACATGATGATTTTTTTTTCCAGGATGTGTAGCCGAGCTCGAGCCAGGGTGTGTGTGTGTGTGTGTGTGTGTGTGCCAACACTGAGTCCCCCGCCAGGAACATGAAGGCCTTTAATTTTGTGTTTAATCAGGTAGAAAAAGGCTGGAGTGTGTGCGTGTGTATGTGCACCTGCTTGGCTGCTATTCCTGTGTGTGTGTGTGTGTGTGTGTAAGTTTATGGTACACACAGATACAATTAATGCAACAGGTCTTGCATGAAATGCTGCAGCAATAAAAGTTCAGTCTTGAGAAGAGAAACTGATTCAACAAAGGCTAAAGTCTGTTGCACTGTTTATGTAATGCTAAGTGTTTCTATTATTTTGTCCACTCTATTAATATCAATGAAGACAACAGAACTTCATGAAGTCTTTATTGGGAGACTGGACTGAAATACAGCGACTAAGTATAATTCATTTGTGTGTAAACTTTTGTATAAGAAAAAAAAAACACATTGAAGTTTTTTTCCATTAAACAGAGACAAGCGGTTTTAAGAGGTAGTATTATGGAAGCTAGCATGTTACGCTAACTCCTCCACTAGAAATGTGAAGGCTAGTTTTAGCTAGAATTAGCTATTTCTTTTAAAAAGTGATGAACAGTGTGTTAGCTTTACAGGAACACCAGTGTGTGGAATGGACGAAGTTACCTTGTTGGTCCTCCCATTTTGAAGCTAGGAGTTTAGCATTTAGCATCGCCATGTTGGTTGCTTGGAGGAAGAAGTGACCATATTTGGATGTGAAATGAGAAGTGAGGAGGCGGGTCTAACTCAAACTAACCACGCCCGCAAATCTTCCTCTGTTTGAATTCTAATATCTCCTTAATGATGAATGATTTTCAGATGGACACCAGATCACTGAGAAGAAGAGTTTAGCTAACGGGCGGCTGTGGCTCAGCTGGTAGAGTGGGTCGCTCCTCCTGTCCACATGTCGAAGTGTCCTTGGGCAAGACACTGAACCCTACGTTGCTTCCAGTGGTGGCTAGCGCCTTGCATGGCAGCTCTGTAGCCATTGGTGTGTGAATGGGTGAATGAGTTGCCTTGTAAAGCTCTATATAAATGTACTCCATTTAATGACATCAGAATAACTTGTGGGAAATGTACTGACTGAATATTTCAGGATCCGAAATGATGAATTGAAATCAACAGAAGCCACCAACTAGTGGCCATTGGGAGTATTGCACTTTTTTTGCACTTCCACATTGGCCTCAGTTGAGCCCTTTTTGCTTTGTCCATTTTTATACACAATCTGTGATCAATACAGAATAATTGGTGTACTATCTGTAGCTAGCTCACAGCTACAAAAACATACTTGGTAAACATGGACTGTCCAGTCTAGTGGACAAATCTGGACAAATAAGTGAACGCTGACTGTCTTTGATACCTGTCTTTGTGACTCTGGCCCTCCATTTCCTGTCATATCATGTAATATAATGAATGAAGCACTGACTTCTTCCTGTAGCATCACTTTATTCATGAATCATTGTTGTCCATAGTTTGCAATGTGTAGCATGGTCTTCATCAAGGAACCAGACGCTTTATGAAGCAGATAAACTGAAGTATTTCTTTGCTTTTATACTTATACTCTGACATAGTAACAGATATGTATATGTGTGTGTTTAATTTCGACTTTGTACTCCACAATCTGAAGAAATGAAATTGTGAATGAAAGAAGGGAACAAACAGAGCAGAGTCCAGACTCTCTGTTTGCATTTCTCCTTCTTTGTGCCATATTTACTCTCCATTTACTGATTTACTGCAAGGAGGAGGAGCAGGAGTAAGAGGAGGTTAATGGGTTTGATTTCACAAGACTGACAGACTCACCCCAACGTCTGTGAGGGTTTGTTTTGGAAGCAGCTCTCAGAAATGTTTGGCAAAAGCCGTCTGCAGCTCCGACTCATTAGATCAGCAACAGCATCGGAGCCACTTTACATCACTGAGTGCAATAAAATCTGAGGATTTTCATGTTGTTACATCGGCGATGACATACTGGCGAATAGATCTTCACAGTAGGATACACGCAGTCCTGGCGTCGTGTGTGAGAAACAGGATATGGTGGACACTAAATAACAAGGAAGGACAATTGCACACAATTTATTCCACCATCAATATTTGCCAACAATTAAACTTGGATTTGAAATAAAGATCTTGATGCAACTATCCAATAAAAACAGCCAAAAGGACTGCCAAGAGCAACAATATCTCGATAATGTAATTTATATAAAAAATCTACAGCCCATTCATAGTTACAGTGTAAGTTAATCAACGCTGATGTGGGTTTGGCTTCACGGACTTTGCTTATAAGTGTTAGGGATAATGATGTTCAGTGATTTATTACAATGGCAATTGTTTATTGAGTGTATTAATAAAATCTGTTTAAACTCTGGTCTGCTACATTTGTACATACCAGAAGTGGCCAAAGCTTTGATGTGAACGTTTCACAGCCTCCAAGAAAATGGACGAATACAAAAACAGTAAATGGTAACATTTGTTTTAACAGGGAAATGATGATTTCCCTTTACAGTAAACATAAAGATTAAAAATAAATACAATTTGAGAAGTTTAGAAGACCCATTGACAACCATTCAGTTACAAACACACACACAAACCATTAAATAACCACGATGCAGCCCGTTCTCAGGATCCCATCTGGCACCATTGAGCTGTGTTCGCACCAAATGCCAAGTAAAGTTTTTCCGCGCCAGCATATGATCGCTGGATTGATATTGGACCTTTTGCCTTATGCAAATATTTGCCCTCAACAGCCAATAGGAGTATTCCTTCTGCAAAAACTGGTACGACCGCCACTCCAGCAATCAACAATAAACAACAATTTATTTTGCTGCTTTTACCTGTCGTGGAAGTCCCAGAAAACAGCGTTGTGTATTGGTTTTATCTCGGTACAGAGTCAAAGTCGTGTCATTGACGTTGCCGATAAGCCTCCATTGTCCTCCATTTATGCTCCTCAGTGAGGTTGGGGAATCTAAATGCTGATTGGTTCTTTAGCGATACCACATGACATGAAAGTTAAAAGTCTTTCACGTCTACTCGCTAGCATCTTTCTAACAGGAGAAATTTGCTTATACAATGTGTGACCATATATGCACAACCCAGAAGTGTTGACAAACTAACGTTTAGCTGAAGTTTGTCTTTTTTCAAAGGTCGACTGTATAGAGAAGTTACATCTACCTTCATAATGAATCAATACAATCTCACACAAACACATTAAATTATATTACTTTATGCTACTTATTGTTAGTATTGGTTTGCACATCATATCATCTTTTTTCCTTTTTAGCTGTATAATTTAAAAAAACACCCATTCTGCTGTTTTCCAGCTCTGTATTTTTCTTCTGCAGAAAGTGTGTTTTTTCCTTCCCTATTTAGCCTATATGTATGTGGTTTGTTCCCAAGTATGCCTTGGAAACACTGTTACCTATTATGGTTGTGTCAATAAAACAAGACAATTTGAACTGAACTGAACTCACAGAGAGACAGAAGACGATCATGGCACAGATTTAAGCATCAGGTCATCTTAGGATATAAGTTAAAACTGCAGTTCCTTAGAGGCTGACCTCGACAGCGAGTCTAGCTCCTTCACATGAAAATGACATTACAGCAGAAATAAATATAGTTTACAGCCTCTATGGTCTCTATGGTTGATGTTTGCATTCATGACAACTGTACAATGTGGGAATTTTCATAAACTCACTTTTTTAAGTACTACTTTTAGCAACATGCTAACATGCATAGTCTGTATTTTGAAAACTGGCTATAGCCACTGGCTTTCAAAAGTCATGAATACTCAGTCAATACATTTTTTCCACAAGTGATTCTGATGTCATTAGTTAAAGTCAACTCTTCTTCTCAGTGATCTGGTGGGAGGAGTTAGGGGCGGGGTTACTCTGATTGACAGGTGGTCCATCTGAAAAGCATTTCATCATATTAGGCTTCAAAAAGGGGACGATTTAGGGGCGTGGTTAGTTACAGGTGTATTGGAGACTCTGGTTTCATCCACATGCTGCAGTGTCCCCAGGTTCAAAGGTCAGACCCGCCTCCTCACTCCTCTTGTCATATCCAAATATGGTCACTTCTGGCTCCAAACAACCAACATGGCGATGTTAGTTTGAGTGACAGGTCTGCTCTTTAATGATTTGGTGCCATCACAGGAAGTTACCTGAAGTTAGAGCCACGCCCTGACTCCTGCTTCTCCCTCTTGACCAAATATGGTCACTTATGTCACCCAAAAAAATTCAAGAGGGTTTCAAAATCCAAGTCCACAATCCAACGGGAGATGAAATCCTTGGAGTAGATTTTTATGCATTGTGTATTATTACCCTCTCTCACTTTGAGTTTTATTCTTGAAAAAACCAACATGGCTGGATTGTTTTTTAAAACTGAAGCTTTTCATCTGTGCTATTACATCTTTTAAGTGCGTCACACACTTTATTGCTCCCACCTCCCTCGGATGCTGCAAGTTTAGCTCCACTCTGTCACATCGTCCATCTGTCTCTACGCTGTAAAAACCACTATTTGGGGCTTTAGCTCTAATGATTGGACACTATGACACCAATGGCACCAACACACACCTCCACACCAGACACTGTTTAATCAGATTTTTAAGTGTCTCGTTAGGCAGCTCAAAAGTCCCTCCATCATTCATGTGAAGGAGACTTCAGTTTGTCAGATCTGTTTATTTTCACGAAAGCTTTTACATTAGCTGTTCTGAACACAAAGTATCTGAAAGGAAGAGCAGGAACTTTTCCCATAAGATTAAACCATGAGAGAGAAGAGTCTCACAAAGTCCTCATGGATAAAGGAGAGAGACTTGGCCGCACCAACCTGCACGATGATTCAGCCCAAACCACCACTATCATCACACGGATATCTCTCCCATCTCTGCTCGCATCTCCTCCACACACACATAAACACACATGTACAATTTACTCCAGTGGAAATTCCCTCGTTATGATAATAATTGTTATGTCCAACATTTCCATAGCAGCAACGTTAACAAACATCATCACCAGCCAGCTGAACTGCCAAACTCTGAGGAAGATAAAGCATCCACATGTTTGGCGGTGATGCTATCAACCCGCCCACACCCTCTGCAGCGAAGCTTCAATGAATCCTCAGACGAGGGATTTGACTGTTTCGCTTCGGTGGCTCGAGCGTTGATGATGAGGTGCTGAAGGCGCTCTGAGTGAAGCAGGTTACTCCTATAGAGGTTTCTATACAAGTCCGACATTAAAACTTCATTACAGCCACATCTGGTCTCTCCCAGAGGGGGGTATCAGACTCCACTGAAATGGCAAAGTGTGTGTGTGTGTGTGTGTGAGAGAGGGAGAGTAACGTCCTGATCCTGAGTAATCTGTTACACCACACCTTGTACTTAAAGAAAACAACAAATATCCGGTCTGAACTGTGTGTGTGTGTGTGTGTGTGTGTGTGTGTGTCTTTTAAGGCCACAGGTCAAGCTATTTAACACAGATCATTGACATTTTCTGTGAGATTAAAAGCATAATCGCAGTCACGGGGGAACCTGTTACAGTAAGTCTAGACTGGACGGCCACAGGTTCCTCATTGTTACGACTGTATGAAAAACTGTAGCAGTTGGGGTAACCCATTATTTTTAAAGAGCAGTTCAGCTGCTCATATTACAAATAAAGGGGTGTTGGGCTCATTCATTAGATGGCCGGTGCTGTTTCCTGTGACTCAAATTCACAACTGTACTGTTTTTTGTGTTACCAGGTGTGCAATAATTGTTGTATTTGTACAATAATTTACACCCTCATATTATATGTGTTTCATTCATAGACTGTATGGACCCAGAAACCTGGTCTCAGAAGTGAGATGCAAATAAGTGTAACACCACCAGTAGCCACTAGAGGCTGGCTCCAAAAAACTCGATTAGCTAAAGTTAAATTTTCCCATCAGTGATCTGGTGGCCCCTCTAAAAATCATTTCATCATTAAGTAGATACTAGGCTTCAGGAAGAGCAAGATTTTGGGTGTGGTTACTTTGATTGACAGGTCTGGTCTCCAATGAAACCAGACATGAACTCCTGTCTATTACACATTGGACCAGGATTGCCCACCCCTGCATTGGAGAGTGTCCTCAGGTTCGAGGGTTAAACCCGCCTCCTCACTACTTCCTTCATATCCAAATATGGTCACTTCTGGCTCCAAACAACCGCCATGGTGATGTTAGTTTGAGTGATAGGTGGAGGCTCATTCACCAATGACAGTGTTATAAGTCATTTGAGGGGAAAACCATTATATGCTCAGGTTACCGTAAAGATTTTAACACTGGTTGTGGTAAAAAATATTTGCTTACAAGCTTAAATCCATAGTGTGGATGGATGTACTCTGAGCCTGACGTCTACTGTTGCTGTAATTGGTGAGCAGCGTCTGGCGGTGCTGTTAGAAAGTCGATCCAGCGAGACATCACTGAGCACTGCTTAGGGAAACAGGTCTATGTTTACACTTTGGATGTATAAAGAAAGCTGAACACCTCGATCCAAGATGCTGCCTCATATACTCCAGTAAAAGTTGGCGAATGTGACTCGTCCGACTCCTGCAGTAATCCTCCAAGTCGTCCTCCAAACCTCCAACCTGAAAGACAGAAAGTCATGTTCCCGCCCATGTGGACACTTTTTGATTTGAAACATCTTAAGGAAAGATCCTGTACATGGTTCAAAGCTCCTTATCTTTGACGTCAAAGTCAGATGCTTCCTGTGCCCGACCATCCACAGCAGTGGCGCCATAAAAATGTTCTGAGCGGCACATTATT
Organism: Pseudochromis fuscus; assembly: GCA_900323345.1. Taxonomy (NCBI): domain Eukaryota; kingdom Metazoa; phylum Chordata; class Actinopteri; family Pseudochromidae; genus Pseudochromis; species Pseudochromis fuscus. Next base: position 7,477 of record OOFC01030561.1, on the reverse strand, counting down.
CACAGCCACAAGAGGCCAGTTGTCACAAAAATTACATTATGTTACAATCCCAGATTCATTTTGCAGCATCCCAAATGTCTCACACATACATCCAGATTCCTGATTTCATTATAATGGAGTCAGTCTGGGATTACATGAAGAGACAGAAGTAACCGAGACAGAAGAAATCCACACAAGATCTCAGGCAACTTCTTCAAGATGCTTGGAACAAACTACCTGCCAAAAACCTCAAGGGGAGAAACTCACATCACATATTGATTTGATTTTTTTGTCTGAACTTTAAATTTAAAGGTGAATAGAAACAGTTTGTGGTGTAGTTTTGAAAGCATCTCAGAGGATGTTCACACTTGGTTTTAAGATGCGTCTCGGTTGATCGGATCACAAGTGGACAACGTACACGACTATCAAAACACATTGAGATGTGACCACATATCTTTTGTAGTGTAAACACTAATGCGTCAATATGTGTCCCCAACAAGGATGTAACAGAAAATACAATGCAGGACAGAAAGACGCCATTTTTCTTGTGTTCAGTCTCTTTCGTCTTGTCCAACGTACATTTGCAAATTAGTTTGTCCTCTCACCTGAAACAGTTGGAATATGTGTACAGTAATACATTTAAGCTAACTCCTTAAGCTAACCATGCTAACTGTTTACAAAAGCTGGCACTCCTCTGGGATTTGATCACCTGAGATGCATCTTGTGACCAGGGTCCATAGAGTGGACATAGAAATGGATGAAGCCAGTGTGACATCACTCATTAGTTTGTGGAGTCACATGTTGAAGCCAAGAGTTTGTCATGTGAGTGTCGCCATGTTGGTTGTTTGGAGCCAGAAGTGACCATATTTGGATACAAAGTAAGGAGTGAGGAGGCGGGTCTAACCGTTGAACCTGAGGTCACTGTCCAATGTGTATGAGACTTGATTTCAGCACTGCTCTCACTAACCACACCCCCAACTCTTCCTCTTTTTGAAGCCAATGACACCAGAATGATTTAAATGAAATACTTGAGTTGAGTTTTTCTTATTTGAAAATGACAATATTTGATTGAGCCAGTGTTTTGTGGAACTAGCTTCCAGTGGTGTTTGCACCTCCACATTGGGCTCATTTTTGAGCTCCACTTGCTTCATCCACTTCTATATTCGGTCTTTGACAGAGCCTTAACATTTATCCACACTACATAATGACAATAGCAATAACATTGTGGCAAAGATCAGGCACATAAATCAAGCTGTAGCAATACATTGTTGGTCTTTGCATTTGCAGCTTAAATTTAGGACTAAATAATTCAATCCTCATCCTGCAGCAGCATCAGTGGTGCCTCAGCACAATCTTTGACAGACATGTTCTTAAAAAAATGCACCTTCAACCACTTTCTCAGACTTGCACACAGATTTATGACCTTTGTTTCTAAGTGCAGCCTCTTTACAACCTTATGCCTTGAATGTTAGATATGTGGTCACCGCAATAAACTCACGAAACCTCAAGAAATCCATTTATTTTATATGACAAGCAAAACTTTGGCTGGTTGATGTTAACCACGGTCACCTTGTTTCTTCATCTGGTGGGTTTGAGGACTTGGCTGCAGCTCAAGTTTGGAGCGACATCCCACATCAGCAGCCAAGATTGAAATAGCTGCATGTCCCGCCTGCTGCTGCTGCTGCTGCTGCTGCAACAACATTTGTGCTACAAATGGCAGCGAGCGCACTCAGTGTTGTGTCGATACAGTTGATACGTCAAGCTCGAGCAACAGCGCCAGGACGTTCGAGGGTGAGGATAAACAGACGCCGAGCTCTATATACATTCATACATGAAAGCGCGCATATGCACTCAGGAGCGCACAGGCCGCTCGCATTCCACCGGCATGAAAGTGCTTTCATGTTTACAGCAGAACAAACAGAGGAGGGCTTCGCCTCCTGTGTTTATCTGTAATATGCTTGTTTCCATGACTGCCTTCCCTCCTAGCAGTAAGAAACAAAACATTTGCTCGGAAGGATTAGAGCTCGACAAGCAGCGAGCATAAAAGAAAAATTGAGACGTATTTGCTGTAATTTGTAGCTGTCATTTGCATATGTGCTCAGGACACGTGAATGCAGGTTATGTCACAAATGTAATCCAGTGATCAGTAAGGACGGCTCTGGTTCGAGGATAAGAATCGATTTTAGAGCCTCTAATAAATCTGCACGGTCATTATTTTTTATATAGAAATATGTTTGTTTAAAAGCTGCACTGGAGTGTTTCACTGTGTTGCAGCTATGGAGTGTTTGTAGAACTAGACCAAGCTAACAGGTCTCAAATATGAAGCCAATGTGGGAGTGCAAAAAAGTGCAATACTCTCGACGGCCACTAGATGCTGGATCCAAAAGTGTCTCATGCACATTGGACAGTGTCCTCGGGTTCAAGGCTCTGCCCCGCCTCCTCACTCCTCCCTTCATTTCCAAATATGGTCACTTCTAGCTCCAAACAACCAACATGGCAACATTCAAATACCAAACTCCTGGCTTCAAAATGTGAGTCCACAAACCGGCTGGTGATTACTAGTCCATTCTCATTCAATCTCATCAACATGTTTTCAGACAGAGCACAGCTGTTTTCAGTAGAATAATCTCTCATAAATACACTGTATCTAACTTTCTCACCACCACATAGCAACTAGCTAGCTAGCATAGCCCTGTAGGTAGAAGCTAAAAGACAGATGTTTCCATTACCAGGTGGTGGAGACCAGAATGGGGCTAAACAGTGAATATTGGACTCATCTTTATGAGGTGATCAGAACCAGAAATCCAAATATTGTTAATGTGTAGTTTGTTGTGCTGCCACCAAGTGTCCAAAAAATCCACTGATGTTGGTTTATTTGCTTTCTATCATAAATAATAACAATGTCTTGAAGAACAGTACTTACTATTCCTGAGATTAAAGACAGTTTTCTTGGTTCACAAACTAGTAGTGTTGTTCTTAACGTGCGATTAGTTTGTTTACAACCTGCTGTGGTGCTTGTCGGACTTTAGCCACACCGAGATCCCAATGATTAACGTGCTGAGGATCATCATTACAGACAAGAAATGATGTACTCGACTATGAAAACAGGACTCAAGTTGTAATTAACCAGAATTTTCCTTAAATAGCTGTGGCCAAGAGCTTCATCTTCTAAGTATGACACAACAGGGCTGTGGCTAACAAGGGTGTTCTTTTAAATCCTTTTACCAGCCAAGATGACGAAGACACAGAGATGATTAATCGTCCCTCTTCCCTCTTCTACTTGCATGGTTTGCCCTTGAGCAAGGCAGGAAGCAGCGCTCAGCAGCCAACAGTCTTACTGGCAGCTCCCACGCTTGAAAGTGACTGAATATGAAACAGACTGTTGCTCCTGGAATAGAGAAAGTGTTCTCAATTGCTTCCCCTGGATGAGTGTAAGCTCCAATATGTGTATATTCATGGCTCTGTAAGACGGCCCTACATTCCTGTAAACCTCAGTGTCTTGTTGTATTGTCATAAAGCAAATCTAGGTAATGTAATAAGTCCAAACTGGCAGCGGGGTCTGGGAAAGTACAGTCCTCTGCTCTGTATTGGTTTGTAGTCAGTGGATGTGGTTGGCGGAGGGGGATACTGGGCAGAATATGTATGTCTTTTTATGTGTGTGTGCGTAGAGTACTAGTGTGTCGAGTGGAGGGTCTCGCCAGCTTTCGCCTCGCTCCATTTGCCATCGAACCCCAGCTGAAATAAGGAACACATGGGAGCTGTTTTGAAGCTCCCTCACTGCCGGTTAAAAAACTAAATTTCCCCCGCGACTTCTTACTGTCTCTCCTCGACCCTCCGCCCATCCCTCATCCTACCCTTTGTGCCTGGAACTGTTCGCCCGGAACAGGCAACACCAATCGACCTCAAAATTTCCATTCGGAAAAGAAAAGAAAAACCAAAATAAACAGATGATGGGGGTGGGGAGGGGGAGAAGAAAGAAGTGAAACAACGTTTGCGTGCACGGCGAATGATGGGAGGGCAAATGCTGTGCCAACTGTGTTATGGTTGGCAAACCTTGAAGTGCCTGATCAGTGGAGGGGAGGGGGGAATAAAAACACCGAAATGGAGCGACAGGCTGCCATACAGTGCGGTCACCAGCCGCTGTATGTTTGAACCATGGGAGAAATTTCATGTGGTTGTAATTTTCATATTAAAGTAATGGGGGTCTATCAGTGTCTGAGATGTACAGATGGAGGGGGCTAAGCACCAGCTGCTGTGAGCATGTATGTGTGTGTGTGGGAGTGTATATGTACATTTACAGTATTACTGAAGCGTTGTTGGGAGATATACCGTAATTCGCCTCGTAATAGCGCCTAATAATGGCACTCCAGAAATGCCACAGTAAATGGTAGATTGGATAGAGTGTGAAGAGGAAAGTACAGAGTCCTTGAGTTCTCAATTTCAGTGTTACAGGAACTAGTTTTTTTAATCTAAAACACAGATATGGTTCATTTAGTTCCAACCAGTACTTTATTTAATGTGCTTTTAACTTATGTAAGACTGGGGTCTATAATTTGGATAATCTGCAGTATTCAACACAGTATTGGCAAATCACAATTTATGATCCAGTATTACCCTTTTTCCACCAACCAGGAACCCAGTGCTAGCTCCCTGCTGGTCCACCAATTCGTTGTGTTTCCACCGCCATGAGCGCCGGCTCCAGCGGCTAAAACCAGTGCTAAGTCAGGCCCCACTTCCTTGCTGGGCCAGACTTAGCACTGAATAAGCAGCGACTACTCCAGGGTCTGGGGGAGCGATGGTGGAAACATAGCTAGTGATAGTTTAATAGAGTACTGAAAATACGGTAGCCACTAGCAGCTGGAGGTTTTGGCTCTGGATCTCAATGTAGATCTGCAAAACCAGGAAGCGCAACTGTATGTACACGATCAGCTTCTCCATTTAAGTGCACCCAGCGAGGTCCAGTAAGGACATCGTGATTTCCCCAAACTGAATAAATACCACAAACACGGATGCAACACTGCTTTGTTAACTCAATCATGTTGTAACTAGAATATCCGCTGAAAATATGTTTTTCATGGACTGATAGTAACAGGGTAACAGTAGTTCGTTAACAGTGGCTAGCTTGCTAGTAGCCGGTTGTTGGGGAACTGGCTACCTATGCAGTGACGTACTGACGTTTTACGGTGACGCAGTGACGTGGCCCCTACTTGGCTCCTTGTCAATGGAAAAGCAAACTGGTTCATAGGAGGAACGGGACCTGAACCAACTAACCACCAGCGCTAGCACAAGCCCCGAACTAGCACCGGTTCTTGTTTGGTGGAAAATGGGTATATGAGATCTCACATCAAGCCAAATCAGATCAAAGAAGTCTGAATCCAAAAGGATTTGGAACAAACTTAGGCTAACTATCCTGCTAACCACCCCTCGGTGACAGGTCGCTAACATTAGACATTACAGACACACAGTTCAGGGAGTTTATTGATTTGAAAAGATGATTGTTGGAAAGTCAGAGAGCTCAGTTTAAACATTCAAAACATTGCAAAGAAAACACCACAAAATGCTCAGAACAACACTTAAGAGACACAAAAACTACCACAGAGACAAGCAAAAATGACCAATAAGATGCAAAGAAAGAAGACCACCCCAAAGAGACACAAAAAACAACAACCCCACAGAGGCACAGAAAAACAAAGATACACAACACGACCCCGAGGAGACACAAAGCAGCCACCCAGAGATCCAAGGAGTGACCCCAGAGATATGCAGCAAAATGAACATGAAGCCACACAAATCAACCACAACGCAAAATGGTTCCAAACACACAAAATGACCACAAAGACACGAACGTTGACCAGAGAGACTTACAAAGAACAACACATATTTATAGTCATCTCATTGTCTTGGGGAGTCCTGAACCTGGAGAGGAGGGATCAGGGTTAGTGTGTCAGAGTCTGTCCATGATTGTGACTGAATCAAACTGTGCTGAACATGTAGCTACAGTGAAAAAATATTTACTGTCCAAAGAGTGAGGGCTGGTGTGTCTGGGTGTAATCTTTGACCACAATCTGAAACAAACTCATCCAGACCTGCTTTTTCCACTTCATCTCTGAAATTAGTCAATAAAATTAATCAGTGCTTTGAAGTGGAGATCTAAAATCACTAATCCAAACCTCTCATTTTTTCATGCCTCAATTACTGCAGTGGCCTTTTTCTCTTGTCTCAGCCAACAGCTCGGTGCCAGGCTGCTAACAAACACCCACTGTAAGTCCCATGTAACACCCGATTCTTCGCTTAGCTCGGCTGGTTCTCCGTTAAGTATTGAATTTACTGCAAGATACTGCTGCATGATCTCACCCCTTCATATATCACAAAAACATTTTCATCCCTACGCGACCTCCCGGCTACTCAGATCATCCATCCAGGATCTCTTATTCATACCCCCGGTCCTCCGTAAATCCAAGGGTGATTGAAGTTATTCAAATCTACTGTATATACTTTAATACCTCTGCCAAGAAGGACATTATGGAAAAACTTATGAATAGATATCATAATGTTTTTCTTTTAGATAAGATTTCAGAGCATGACCAGAGGAACACATTTTATTTTGTGGAAGATCAGAGAATGAGACGGGAAAAATCCTGAATACCTTTGGTACTATAGCAACAGAATCCCAGTAGGGGGCAGCAACACGCCACCAGCATGAGCAGAAGAAGGAAGCAGTAAGTGCAAACTGGAAGCAGTGAAACGTTTCAGCTCTTTGGATAAAATTCGTAACTTTCTCACATCTTCATAAATTTTGTTGTGAACCGACACACACTTGCAGGATGGTGATGTCATAACTTTGGTTTAAAAAGTGCTGCATCAGTACATTTTTTACTTACCGTATTTTTCGCAGTATAAGCTCCACCTCAAAGTCTTTATTTTTCTCAAAAACCGACAGTGCACCTTATAATCCGATGCACGTTACATATGGATCAATATTGGTTAATTATGTCTATCGTAGTCAGGGGGTGTATATTGTGATTGCACTAACGTTTGATTTACCGTAGCGGTATCAGACTGTTTCTTTTACTGAATCAGGGAAAAGTTCCCTCCACGTTTGTGATGCACTAACTACGTGATAAAAAGTTGCACTACCTGTTGTACCTGCTGTTGGTAAAAGATAAAACTACATCACTGACGTTACCTCGGAGAAAAAAAAAACAGCTGTTCATGTAGCTTTGAACTGTGACAAATGGAGTTGGAAATACATTGTTTTCAACGAAGGAGGCGTAAATACTGGTAAGAGCTACCGGTACGTACGGTACCGTATTGTGAATGTACTAGCTTGTTTTGGGAGTGAACGGAGTTGTCAGAACGTTGGTTTGTTTTCTATGAATAAAGTTTGACTGACTGACTTATCTGACTGTTTTGTTGACATTCACTTTAGCGCAACTTCATCTAGATGGATGATAACACAACCCCAGTCACTACAGTAGTTTCTATTCTATGAGCCTTA
>OOFC01030555.1:0-10252 GCA_900323345.1 Pseudochromis fuscus | reverse complement strand
GCTCACCGGCTTTCTTAACAGGACCACAAATGTAAGACACAGCTCCCGCACAGCAGTGGAAGCTATAGGAAGTAAATGATTCTGACGGCCTCCAAAAAAAAGTCCTCAGAAGTTTCAAAGACCCACAGATCAGAAAATCACATCATCACACTGGGAAATCTCCCGGTTTACTCGACCAACATCAGCAGATCAGATACTATAGGAGGAAGTGAAACTGTAAATATTTTATCTACTTAAGCATTTAGGATGCAGTTTTAAGAAAGCGCATAAACATTGCATGGTGTTTGTGTCGTGAATCAGAACATCTGTGAGGCGGTATCTCCCCGTCACGCTGCTGCTTGACAGTGTTTTCTGTGAACAGACCATGAGGGATTTTTGGCATGCCACTCATGTCAGGCATACTTGGCTGATATGCTTCTGAAAGAATGCGTACGACTGTGATCCTCTGCAGCCTCTCGGAGTGAACCGCATCTCAAACACACACACACACACATGCAGAGTAACCAACTAACAAAAGCCTTGGAAGTGGTGGTGATGAAGGGCTGTGCTGACAGGCAGAGGAAGCAGCAGCTGCTCCTGGGCGGGTCCACTCACACAGGAGGAGGGTGGAGGGTGGAGGAGGGTGCGGGAGGAAGTTCAAACTCTGATTTACCAGAGCCACAAGTCCAGACTGGTCACCGCAGACATCCATCACTCCGACACACAGACAGACCTCAGAGCCCTGCAGTTGTTCCCGGGCCTGTCAGTGAATCAGGGAAGGGTTCTGGACTCATTTATAACAATATTTAGTTGAGGTACAGCAGAAGAAAGATGGAATGTGTGGCATGTTGTGTTTCTGACCGGCGGTCCTCAATTCTTCACTGGGAGAAAAAAAGCTGCATTTTAGAGATGGTTTGGCAGGAGAGGCCACAGAGCCACATCATGATAGACGAATAGAGTCATATAGGTGATAATTCATTTAATTAAAAAAAAGTGCAAATACAAATAAGCAGCCTGTGTTACAGTTTACCTGGAGAGATCATTTTGTGGTTTCCATGGTCTAATTCTGACCTGAGGTTGTTTTTTCACTTGTGTTGGTTTGTTGGTCCCTGTAAACAGATCTCAGTGGATCGTTTCAGAGAGTCAGGATTACACAAGTTACAAATGCATTTAGGGCGAGATCAGAGAATAGGATCAGGTGCTAACATGGTGTCACCTGTTGGTTTGTGGACTGCCAGGAGTTTGGCATTTGAACGTTGCCATGTTGGCTGCTTGGAGCCAGAAGTGACCATATTTGGATTTGAAGGTGGGTCTGACCCCTGACCTGAGGACACTGCTCGATGTGTATGAGACTCAGGGTCAGATCTGGTCTAGTTGGAGACCTGTCAATCAAACTAATCACACTCCTGATGTCTGCTTAATGATGAAATGATTTTCAGATGAATCACCAGGTCATTGATGAGAAGAGTTGACTGGCTAATGACATCAGGATGACGATGTTGCACTTTTTTCCTGGCTTCTCTATTAAGACCCAGTTGCTTTACAAATGTCTATGTACAGTCTTTGATCATAACGCCCCAGAATAATCCCAGAAAATCCCCATCTCTTATACTGGAACTCAACACGCATGCGGGATGATAATGCCTAAAATCTGAGACAATTTGGAGATTAATTTGTGGAGTTGATGAGAAACACTTCATGTCAGGATTGGCAGAGGTTTATACTCTCTGAAGGCTTTAAACTGGGTTAGACTGGTGTCGGTGTGGATAAAAATGTGGTACTATCAGCTGGATATTCTCAGATACAACCAGTCTACAAAGAGTGAATGTTGGACAGCAGTATCCTCCATTGAGGGTTTTGCCTTTGAAACCTGAGCACCACAGTTTTCCAGCAGACGTCGTGATCTAAGATAAAATCATTTAGCATTTATCCAAAAATGATTACACAGAACGCTTTCACCATTAAGAAATATTCTCAAGGCTTGCCAGACGTTCCAGCCTGGCACACCGGCGCCCCACAGTTCCCACCACTTCACTCCTTCTCCGCTCAAAGCCCCGCTGCCTGTGATGTGCGATCATGCATCACAGAGCTAATGTCTCCCCTGTGAGTCAGCCTCCCTTCTCTCTACCTTGTCAGCCTCGACTTCCCAGCCTTCATCTACTGGCGGAGTACAACCACATGACAACCGGGGAGAGAGGGAGATGCTCGTCTGTTTGTACAGCCCTCAGAGGCGAGCTGCTCACGACTCCCTGTGAGGTCTATACAATAATGTCGACCTCAGGGATACAGTGTTTCACCAGGTTAATTGATTAGGCTCTGTGTCGTGTGCTGTGCTGAAGGCCTGGTTTATAATCTGCTCTGAAGCGTGAGTGATGTCAAGTAAATGTGACCACACAGTACAATCTTAAGACTGCAGCTCAGCATTTCACTCATTTGCATTGTGTTCAGCAGGTTACCGTGTGTGTGTGTGTGTGTCCCCGTGTGTGTGTGTTGGTTCTGCCCGCTCAGCGTTTGTGCGTGGTCAGGGCTTTGTTGTGACCAGTGGGTTTTTTCTCTGGGCAGGGTGCTGCTCAGGGTCAGAATGCTCTACTACCTGAAACAAGAGGTGATAGGAAGCCAGGCCCAGAATGTGCTGGACGGCGTGGACTCCAGGTGAGCTCAGCTTTGACCTACTCACATCTTACCTTAGGAGTGGCTGCACTGAGGGCTTCAAACCATTTCCTATGACTTTTTGTTTTTTTTTTTCTACTGCTAGCTGTTTTTGAAACTAAATTATTTAGGTCAATAAACTCAGTCAGTCAGTTTCTTCGAGTGGTTATAATTAAAGCAGCAGACGACTCTTTACCCTCCACACCGTGCAGATATTGAACTCTACAGTAGTTGCAAACACCATCGGCACACAGATCAGGCAGCTTTAACGCTACAGCACAGACCTGAGCAGAGACGACTGCAGTGGCGTCTCAGTATCGAGGTGAATTAGGAGCCTCGTAGATGTTCCTCTTCAAGCAGCAACCCCGATTATTAGCGTCCAGTGTCAACCTGTTGAGGAAAGAAACCGAGGAGCAGCCCAATTCATAAGAAGGTTGTAGAGCGCCACCTCCTGGTGAAAGAAAGGAAGCTGTTTTCCCCCCTCTCCACAGTACAACAGTGTTGAATGGTTTATTAAAAATCAAGAAATGACCATCTAACTAAAGTAGTGCTCAGAATATCCATTGTTTATAATGATGAATAAAATGATCTTGTTATTTCACAATAAAAATATTTCTATTAGCAGCAAAAACAGCAACACAAGGAGGGTTTTAAATTATTATGAAGTGCATTTTGCTAAATGGATAAAACATATGAAACATTCCTCCACTTTGTATCCGTCTGAATCTCTCCCGCTTCCTCTGCAGTGAGATAAAGATCTGGGTGCCAGAGCCTGACCATTCAGAGCTGCCAGCGCTGTGGTGGGATGTGATCTCTGACAAGTGTCTGCTGCTGGGTGTCTTTAAGCACGGTAAGAAATATGAAATGTCTAATCCAAAAAACCAAATGAGACTTTAATTAATTAGATTTCTTATGTGCTGCCCAAGTATTTAAAGTTACTGACTTTTTCTTTGAAACGCATAGATATTTATTTTCACTGCAAATGGTGACTTTTTTCAGAGTGTTATTTTTCCATTGAAACCAAGTGATTGTGGGAAATCAAGCAGCTTGGTCCCTATCTATGAGTTTCCACACATTATCCTTCACTAACTCCGGTGTTTGCTTATCCTCCCGTGCACTCCCAGGTTATGAGAAGTACAACACTATTCGCGCAGACCCTACCCTCTGCTTCCTAGACCGTGTGGGACGACCGGATGAGAAGGCCATCGCTGCCGAACAGAGAGGCAACGATTTCATGGATGGGTGGGTACACAACATCAACCCATCGCTGGTCGGGGAGAGAGACATAAAAACATTTTGGGGATTTGTTTCATTCATATTGATTTAGATATTAATTAAACTTTGACACTAATTTTATCTGCATGTGTAGGGATGTGGATGATCCAGAATACAAGCCTGCTCCAGCTCTGATAAAGGACGATATGGAGGTAAGACTACAAGAAACAAAAGGGATTAATGTTGGTCTCATAAGTACTCATTAAATACTCTGACTGGTTGAGAAAATGACTCCCTCAGCAAGGGAGCACTTTGAGTTTTTTCTTTCCATAAACTCCCTCTGTCCTCTCTGGCAGGATGACGCCTCTTCTCCCGGAGACTTGGTTGTCACCGACAATGCCGGAGGTGAGTATTAGATGCTTTTAATCTACGCTGGAATTATTATGATAATTACAAGCACAGGCTTCCCACAGGCTGGAGACATCAGATTTTTGGAGGCTGAACGTCCTTTGTTCCCTGCATCACTTTAATCCAGATGCAGTTCCAATGACGGAAGGTGAGAGTGCCTATTGGCCGTCCCCCTCGGTGCTGACAGCCAGACTGAGGCGTCTCATCACAGCCTCCCAGCGCTACACCAAGAGCCGGCAGATCCTGCACATCCACCAGGTTCAGTCCCAGACCCAGCAGGCCATGGTGCTGTCTGCTCCGCTCTGCCCGCTGCCCTCCACGCTCAACGACACCATCAACCCCAAGATGGCGGCCAAGATTGAACGCCAGCAACGGTTCGAACAGACGACCGAGAAAGAAATTTTTCAAACCATCCGAAATAGGATATATATTCATTATTTATGTTATTGTATATTAAATGTCCACTTTCTCCAGGTGGACCAGGCGAGAAGAGGCTGACTTCTACCGCGTCGTCTCCACTTTCGGTGTCGTCTTTGACCCGAGCCTCGGGCGGTTCGACTGGACCAAGTTCAGGGCCATGGCTCGACTGCACAAGAAGACAGATGAGAGTTTGCAGAAATACCTGTGTGCTTTCACCGCCATGTGCCGACGGGTGTGTCGTCTGCCACCCAAAGAGGGAGGTGAGGAAGCCACTTGCACATAAACACACACATGAGATAGCCAATCAGGTTTTTGTAAACACCTCATGAGTGAAGATTTCTGGGCCATAAAAAGACCACATTTTGATTTGATGTGTAATGTGTAAAGCTGGATCAGTGAAATGATCAGTGCTTAATATGCCACACTTGTTCCTCTGTCTGATATTTTGGAGAAAGGTCAGTAGCACCTTGGCAAACATGCTGGCTCAGCAGTACTATGTTAGTGGGCTGATAAGGTTAATCATTTGTGGAAAGACAAACAGTGTGATGTTTTAGCACCAGGCACACACAAGTCTTTGGATTTCACCCATAGAGAAGCCTTCATTTCCTCACACCTGCCTCCTGGTTTTTGTTCCAGACTCTGCAGTGGACCCGTCTCTGAACATCCAGCCCATCACAGAGGAGCGAGCCTCTCGAACCCTGTACAGAGTGGAGCTGCTTCGCCAGGTGAGGGAACAAGTTCTTCGACATCAGCTACTCTACGAGCGCCTGCCGCTGTGCCTGTTGAGCTCTGACTTACCCGTGTGGTGGGAGGCTGGAACTCATGATCGTGACCTGCTAATTGGTGCTGCGAAGCACGGCGTCAGCCGCACTGATTACCACATACTCAGAGACCCTGAGCTCAGCTTCATGGCTGCCCAGCGCAACTACAGCCAAACAAAAGCTACACAGCAGCAATCACGTACATCCACCCCGCTCCTACACCCTCAGTACCAGGCTGCCAGCTCAGTGTTGACGGGCTCTCCGGTGCCCCCACCCACCCAGAGAGACACTGATCCCTGTGGAGTTGTGCCCAAAGTGGAGCCAGCCTCAGAGGGGGAGGAGGGCAAGGAGAGGCAGGGAGAGAGCTGGAGTCCCCCTCAAGCGCCAGCGACTCCCACAGGTCTGGATGAGAAGCCGGTGGTTTCGGTGGCGAGGGACAGCGAGAGGCAGATGGTGGCGGCACGAACCAAACCCCTCACACCCAACTCCTCGGAGAGGAAACCCAAGAAGGCCAGCAAGAGGGGCCGCAGGGAGGCCAGGCGCGGCTCAGTGTCCGACTCGGATGGCTCCTCCTCAAGCTCTTCATCACGCTCCTCTTCCTCCTCATCATCATCCTCTTCCTCCTCATCACATTCCGGCTCCAGCTCTTCCTCTTCCTCTTCATCGTGCTCCTCTGGCTCTTCATCATCCTCCTCATCTTCCTCATCATCTTCTGATGACAGTGAAAGTGAGGGAGAGGAAGGAAAGAAGAAAGGTGAGCGACTAAACCTTCAACGCGTAGTTTCCAAAAACTAGTTTCATGTCCAACCAGCTGAAAGTAAAGTGTATTATCTGAACTTCCTGTCACCTTCTCAGTGCCTGCAGCAACGAGTGTAAAGGGCTTTGATGAGGACAGCGTGGCGTCTCTGAGCACGACACAGGATGAAACACAAGACACCCATGTGGCGGAGAACGGCATCGCCAACAACTCCTCGCATCCTTTTCAGGGAGGAGGGTACATGCTGGCTGCATCCTACTGGCCAAAGGTGAGTCACTGTATGTGTGTGTGAGCCAGTCACAGTTTTTGGCAGTGTGTGTGTGTTGCATATTGTGCAAACTGACCATTGTTATAAGCCTGGAGACTGGCAGTGGTCCTGTAGCTGTTCAGGTGCAGTTGCAAGTATCTGACCACCAAATATTAAACTCTTGATGTCATGGAAACAAACAAATATGTAAAGTCCCATCATGTTTGTGGTCAGTAGGGAAACAGTTTGAGATTGTCAGTTTGTGTGTGTGTGTGTTTTAGGATCGCGTGATTATCAACCGCCTGGACAGCATCTGCCAGGCAGTGCTTAAGGGCAAGTGGCCAGGAACGCGTCGGGTCTACGAGCCCGGTGGCGCCGTGGCCTCCTTCTACACCACCAAGCTGCTGGACAACGCCAACAGCCTGTGCGAGGACCCCTCTGCCTCACCACAGGGGTCAAAGGTGACCAAGCATGTTGCAGAAAACAAGGAGTTCTCAGTAAAACTCAACGATGTATGTTGATTTCTCCCTTTCTCCCCTCCTCCCTCCGCTTCGCCCTAATCGTAGGAACCCCTACCACTGCTGCCATGACCGGTGTTAGCTGCCGTGTTCAGCATGTTTCTCGGGTTTTTTTTCTTCCTGCTTTCCTTTGGGTGTGATTAGCGGTTTTGACTGCCTGGCAGGAGGAGAGATTAATTTAATAGCAGCCTTCCTCTCTTTTTCCCACACACTCAATTTGAATTGGGCTCTCAGGCTGTGATTACATGAGCACAAATCATTCAGTCATGAGAATATAATAAGGTTCAGTTTGAAGCCTCTCTAGACTGAAGGGGTCTTGCTAATAATCTGATTGAAATGGAGACCTCTGCTGTGGGTGTTCTCTAATATGCTTCTAGGCAACGTGGCTATTAACTTGGCAGGCTTCAGATTTGCTTCTATTTATTTCTGGCTTTTTAAAATTTTTTTGATAAGGATCTTTTTTCCAAATTGAATTGTTTTTCCACCAGCGCAGATCCTCATACACCTGCTGCTTGTTACCTTTAAAACCAGGACTTCAAATGCTGACAGCAGCTTTCTCTTTGGCATGGCTTCCAACTCCAGCCCAAACTATGAATAGACTTTACCCACTGCCCCGCTCAGCGCTCCCCACTGTGTGTCCATGTGTCCCAAGTAATACTAACAACAAAACACCTGAACAGTATGTGCTGTCAATATGAGATAAACTTATTTACAAGGTGACATAACAACAGAGATATCACAAGAGAGCTTTAAAAACAAGATGACACATTTGCTTTATGATCCTAGAATCACATCGTAGACAAATTGAGTACTTCAGTATAAAATTACTGATGCAAGACCCAGTTAAACCTTTCTCCTTATTTATAATTTTCTGTTTTTATAATTTTCTGTTTGCACTGTCGCCATTTCCCTCCACTTGTCTCACACTGTTGCATCTGTGTCTAGGAGGGAGGTCTGAAGCTGACCTTCCAGAAACAGGGTCTACCTCTGAAGAGGCCCCTGGAGTCCGAGGAAGGCCCCCAGGCCCAGCAGCAGTACCTGGCCCGGCTGCACGAGCTGCAGAGCGCTTCGGACACGGGGCTGGCCGACATCACTAAACCTCAGTGCAGCTTCCAGACTGGTGTGTTTCCATAAATACTGCAAATACCCACAGACCTGTGCACACACAATGTGCTGGAATAGGGGGGCATCCTGTCTGCTGTTACTACCACTAGATGGCAGCAAAGTATAGTTGGTAACAGAGGAGAAGACGGTGTTAATCCTGCTCTTCTGTAGTGTTAGAGACTTTGTTTACACAAATAAAATGGATTATATGATCTGAGATGGAGGTCAATGTCCTTACAGTCATTTAAGAAGAATATCTCCACAGATTCCAGATGTATTTCCAAGCTTCATTATATATTTGATCCAGTCGTTCACAGCTAACAGGCTGTTCTCCTCCAGTTCCTCCAGGTCTTACTGGTCAGATGAGGCTGAATGGAGTACTGGACGGCCAGCCGGTGGTGAAGAGGCGGAGAGGGAGGAGGAAGAACGTGGAGGGGATGGATCTGCTCTTCATGAACAAGAATCGAGTTCCTGCTGTTCCTGATCAGGTCAGCAGTCTTAAAGCAGAACCAGAAGAACCACAATTATTGGGTTATTGTGTTAATTATTTCTTAGAAGCATCTATGTGATGAGCTGCCATGTAAAACACCATCATGTTCTCGTGTGTCTGCAGCTCCCTCCAGGGTGGGGAGGTATCGGCCAGGTGGGCATGGCTGTGGCCCCTGTGGCCGGCTACAGCCAGAGCTCCAGTCAGGTCCCCACAGACACTGAGACCAGGGTCCCCGTTATCAACCTCAAAGATGGCACCCGGCTCGCTGGAGACGATGCCCCCAAGAGGAAAGACCTGGACCAGTGGCTAAAGGAGCATCCTGGCTTTGTGGCAGACACAGGAGCCTTTATCCCTGTGAGACAACTTGTTTTTCTTACTCAGAAAAAACTTATTCTTCTGTTTACTGAAGGGAAATATATTTAAAGAAATGCAGTGTATGGTTGTCAGATATATTTAACCATCAGGGTGCAGTGTGATGATGCAAACATTGCTTTTCCACAGGAGCGCAGTAAACTTAAAGAAGCAACAATGTTTTTCTGGTGCTGCTCGGAGCCTTTCTCTGCAGAAAAACAAACTCCTGCAGTTCCATGTTTTCTTCTAACGACTGTTTTTCCACTTCCTGTCCAGGGGATGAACAAGATGCAGATGCAGTTCCACTTCCAGGACGGTCGGCCCAAGCAGAAAAGGCACCGCTGCAGGAACCCCAACAAGATCGATGTGAACAGCCTGACGGGAGAAGAAAGGGTCCAGATCATCAACAGGAGGAACGCACGCAAGGTGAGGACTTTATGAACTGTTCTGAAATGTTGTTTGTTATCTTCACAATTTTTGCCATGTTGTTCACTTGGGTTCATGGTGGCTGTCTTTTTTTTTTTTCTTGTAGGTCGGTGGAGCTTTTGCTCCTCCTCTGAAGGACCTGTGCCGGTTCCTGCAGGAAAACCCAGAGTACGGAGTCCCACCTGAATGGGCTGATGTGGTGAAACAGTCGGTGAGTTACTTTGTAGCACATCTAGAGAAAAAACATTTTGACCAGTGTTAATATATACTGTTGTCAGATTATTAGGTGGTCAGGGACAGCATTTAATCCCACTTTCATCAACGTTTTAACCTGTTTGTGGTGCTACTGAGATGTTTACAGTGACACTAACAGGTGTCTACAACAGTATGAGCACAGCGACAGGACACCAAAAAATTAAACTGTAGTAATTTGAGCAAAGTTACATTATTTAATAAGAACTAAAACATTTATACCATGTTACTTTGCGACCGTGCTGCTGCAGCTATTTCATGACATTATTATGACCTCCTCCACCGTCGCCATGTTTGTTGTGTTGGCTCTGAGGTGCCCTCTAGTGGACATACTCTGCAGCTTCCACAGCCAACGCAAAGGACACATGGAAATATGTGGACAGTTGGATCGTGTTAATTCCACATATTTCTTTTTGTTTTGAATTTAAAGGCAGCATGAGTCAGATCAGTTTCAGTGTACCTAATAAACTGGCACTGAGCTGCCTGATTGTTATGCTTCAGTATTTGTAAGGAAACAAATGTCCTGACCCTGCTTGTGTGCTCTGTGTTTAATCCAGGGTTACCTCCCAGAGAGCATGTTTGACAGGATCCTGACGGGGCCCATCGTTCCTGAGGAGGTGAGCCGGCGTGGACGTCGACCCAAGAATCCTCTGGCAAAGGCGGCGGCGGCCACAG
>OOFC01030553.1:0-13291 GCA_900323345.1 Pseudochromis fuscus | reverse complement strand
TTTTTACCCAGTATACTGTTGTTGTTTTTACAGCATTTTGTTGTTTTTTGGAGTATTTTGTTTGTCTTAGCCAGAATTTTGTTTTTATTCAGTATTTTGTTGGTTTTATCCAGTATTTTGATGTTTTTACTCAGTATTTTGTAGGTTTTATCTAGTATTTTGATGTTTTTTTCCAGTATTTTGATGTTTTTATCCAGTATTTTGTAGGTTTTATCCAGTATTTTTTAGGTTTTTATCCAGTATTTTGATGTTTTTATCCAGTATTTTGATGTTTTTATCCAGTATTTTGTAGGTTTTATCCAGTATTTTTGATGTTTTTATCCAGTATTTTGTAGGTTTTATCTAGTATTTTGATGTTTTTATCCAGTATTTTGTAGGTTTTATCTAGTATTTTGATGTTTTTATCCAGTATTTTGATGTTTTTATCCAGTATTTTGTAGGTTTTATCTAGTATTTTGATGTTTTTTTCCAGTATTTTGATGTTTTTATCCAGTATTTTGTAGGTTTTATCCAGTATTTTGTAGGTTTTATCCAGTATTTTGATGTTTTTATCCAGTATTTTGTAGGTTTTATCTAGTATTTTGATGTTTTTATCCAGTATTTTGTAGGTTTTATCCAGTATTTTGATGTTTTTATCCAGTATTTTGTTGTTTTTTCTGTATATTTTCTTTGTCTTACCCAGAGTTTTGTTTTTACTCAGCACATTGTTGTTTTTGCTCTGCACTTTACTTCTCTGAACAACATCAACCAGGTTAAACTAACCCATCACGTTTGCTTTGGGTCTTGGTGTGTGTCGGTCTTGTCTTCTGACTTGATTAGAAAACAGCTCTGCTCTGTAGGTTGAACAGCTGGAGCTGTCCCCTCAATAAACACAATAAAGCTTCTTAATCTTGATTCATACCTTCATAGCAGACATGGTTTAGAGGATGGAGTGGACAGTAGAAGAAGAAGAAAGCCCAGCTAACTGATCTGAGCTGATGATATAATATATGAAGCTGTGCAGAGTGTCACATAAAGGATTCAGTGTTTATTAATGCACCTTCTTCATCCATGCTTCATTATATGGAAGTGGATACAGTAACTACAGGGTGATCCCATCAATACCTGAGGTGATGACATGTCATCTGTGGAGACAAGCTATTAGCTTAGTTTGAGGGAGTGCATTGTGGGTAAACATGTTGCTATATACTCACCGTGTATTGACTCAGAGGTCAAAGTTCACTCCATTAGTTTTATACATGAACCTCTGTTGTTTATTAATACTGAATCATGCACCTTATAATTCCTGTGTCCCACACAGTGTGATTATCCAATGACCTTTGACCTGAAGATTTTCCAGTATCACAAAGCTACCTCATTTTAACCAGGACATCGCCATGGTAACCTACAGCTGCAGGGATCACCTGCTGTGGAGCAGATTAACTTAAAAGGGATAAATCAAAACCTGTCACCAGTTTGACGACCACTGACCAATCAGACGGACTCATCCCTATAGGATCCTGACAGAAACACTGGGGTTCACTATGAAGTGGCAAATAAAGAGCAGAGGTGTGTGTGTGTGTGTGTGTGTGTGTGTGTGTGTGTGTGTGTGTGTGTGTGTGTGTGTGTGTGTGTGTGTGTGTGTGCATTAGTAGAACAGTTTTGATGTTCTGGCCTTTCTATGTGTTTTAAAGTAACAACTGAATAATAGCTACACCTACACACCAGCAAGATGATTCGTTTACTCTCTGCAGGTTGGGGAGGATTTGTGATGGTAATAAATAAATAAACACGAAAACACATTATTATGCATAAAAACACATTAAATACTTTCCTCCTCCTCTCTCTTCTCCTCGCTGCTTCGACAGCAGAAACACTAACATTGATTTTAATTTGTTGATGTGCGTCACGTAACCATGAAACAAAAAGCAAAGAACACTCGCTCTGTACCAAGGACTGCAGGATTCATTCATCTCTGCTGTCGCTCACACAGACTCTCCCTGCAGGTCTATCTGTGTGTGAGGTCCACAGTGAAGGACCATGTTTTATAAGAGGTTTTACATTTGGTGTTAAGATGCGTGAACGACGATGTGTGAACAGCCACCAAGACACATTGACATCCTAACACTCAGAGTACATGTGGAGGTGGTGTGGGACACATGTGACCACATCTTTGCAGTGTAAATGCTTCTGGATCCTGATGTGTCCCTGATGAGGACGACACAGATGCTGCTGCTTTTCTTGTCTTCAGTCTCCTTCATCTTGTTCTGCACTTATTTACAAGTCGTTAATGTTGACAGTGTGAACAGTGTGAACATGTGCAATAGTTTATGAATCATTTTCCCTCCTCCTTTCTTGTAGCTGACTGTTTACAACAGCTGGAGCTCCTCTTACGACTTGCATGAAGCTTGTGCATGATCAGATGTTGCCATAGTGATATCCGAGCACAAGTGGTCAGCAGGACAGTTTGGAGACACATGTTAAGTCTAAACACCGTCTGTACCTGCAATGGTTTAAAGGGAGCATATGGTGACCTCTGTGTCCATGCACACACCGTGAGTCATCAATATTATCTAATGCATGCATTGAACAGCTCTCATAATCATGAGTTTGCAGATGTCCCTCATCATATCTGTGGATTTATGTCTATGTCAGTTGATTACCACACTCACAATAACCCTGCTGTAAAAACTACCTGACTTGTTGCTGTATGGATGTGGAAAAATATCAAATGCACACATTTCAGCATCATAGCAAACCAACAGCAAGGACCAACACAATGTACTTACAGGGACTGGATCTGATACACACCGTAAAAAGTAATCAATCAAACTCAAGAACATAAACCAGAGGCCAAATGCACAATGACCACAAATCTGTGGCTGCATACAATCCAAGAGGGAGATGATGTGGGTGCTCAGTAGAGCTGTCACTTTTTCAGAAAATTAAGTTTGAACAAATTTAAATATTTTGTCGGGATAAATTTAAACCCCGCCCTCCACAGTCCGCTCACTTCCCTAAAACTCCACAACACTTCATTAACTTTGCAGCCTGTCTGTCTTCAAGTTTTGGTTTTAACAGCTGTATTACTTCCACTGATTTCATTTCCTTGGTGAGTCAGTGAGGGTCTTGGTTAAGTGTATAAATCAGTAAACTAACAGCTGATCAAAGCTCAGTGACAAAAGTGACCAATCAGAGCTGTCAGCCACTGTCTCGCCCTCTCAAAAGTCTCCTGTTGCAGAGGTGCAGGGAGACCATCGCAGGTCCTCTCTGCTCAGCTGCACAGTCTAAGATGTCGACAAGCTCACAGGGGAGAGTACAGTCATCACAGCTGTGTGCACGGGGGTCAGAAACACATGGAGAGGCTGTTCCTGTCTGTGGAGACCATCCTACACTCCCGCACCTGCATGACTCCTGAAACGCTCTGATGCACTGATAGAGAGACTGCAGCCTGCATCTGGAGCAGGTCATTACAGCTGCAAGATGAACTTTTCTCCTCATGTTTAAAGAAAAATCTGAATTTCTAATAACCAGTGACAGAAGTAGTGCTCGAGGCCTAGAAGCCGACACTGAATCAGCTCCTATGGCTGATAAAAGTAATTACAATAGGATGTACACATCACATGTCCAGTCCAATCAGTATCATAAGTATCATGACATCAACAGGTACTGAACAGGGTCCTCATGTTGTAGATGTTTTAGGATCATTTATCTGAAGTGAAGTCACACAGAGCTTGTGCTTTGCCTCAGTGGGGGATTCAACAAATGGAGCGTGTAAATGTGTATTTTTAGGGACCTCAGGGACTGAGAGCGACCAGCGGCTGATCAATGGACTGTGGTCTGACTTCAGATGTGCCAGCAGCTCGTACCCACATTAGTGCATGAGCCATGCACACCAGATACTGGACCCTCCTGAAGTGGTGGAGCTTCACTGATGCCAAAAGTAACACCAAAAACAGTATCACTATCTTCCTCTTTTTGAAGCCTAATAACTAGGTCATTATAAATTTATTTTCAAGATGAGAAGAAGAGTTGACTTCATCTAATGACATCAGAACGACTTGTGGAAAAAAACGTACCGACTGAATATTTGAGGGTTGAATTTTTATTTATTTTAAGTCAGTTGGAGCCAGAGTTTTTGGAGCCAGCCTCCGGTGGTCATTGGGGAAGTATACTTTTTTTTGATCTTGAACCCAAGATTTTTAATTTGTTCTGCACATAACTAAAAAAATCCACAGTAATCTTCCCCTATAAGCAGCTGTTTCTCTTTTTTCCAGGATCCCTTTTCTTGCATTCATTGTTTTTAAGCCAGTTCTCACCACAATTATAAGAATAAGGCAAAGTAAAGTCTTGTCAACACTTTTGCCATTACTAAAGACAAAAATAGCAACATAGCCGAGTTCACTTCAGAATAGATCTTTTATGACGGGTGAAAAGGACCCAAATGCAGACTTGCAAGTTTAATTCAAAAAATATAATTGAACTGCAAAACCAGGCAGGGGAAAAAGACTATTCAAAATAACCACGAGGAACATAATCCAAAAACTGAACCAAAAAACAAACCCAAAGTAACCACATGGGGAAGAAAAGGAGGACGAACTGGAAACCGGTGCAGGGAGCAGGTCAAGGAGATTACATGAGCGGGAAATCGGGAGCAAACACTGGGAAACCACACAGACCATCCGACAAAGACAAGACAGAGGAGAGGAGTATATGTAGTGGAGGAGTGATTAACAAAGACACAGGTGAGCACAGGAGTGAGACAGGGGAACCACATTAGGGCGGGACCAGCAATCACACAGGAGGAAGAGAACAAAGACAGGAAGTGAACTGAACACAACCGCTTACCAAAATAAAACAGGAATCAAACAACCAGGACACGGGAGACATGGACAGTGAACCAAAGGAAAAGTCAAACAAGGAACCATAATAACAAAACTAGAGGGAATCGTGACAAGATGGTCTCCTTTTCTTTTGTTGCTAATAGCTTGCTTGCTGGCTGATGATGGTGGTGAGGCAGGTACTGGTGTACAGAGGGAGGCTCTGAGAAGACTCCCTGGATCTTTATGGATACGACCCCTGATCGTTATCCAGCACAGGCTCCC
The DNA here is from genome assembly GCA_900323345.1 of Pseudochromis fuscus. NCBI lineage: Eukaryota > Metazoa > Chordata > Actinopteri > Pseudochromidae > Pseudochromis > Pseudochromis fuscus. Next base: position 8,207 of record OOFC01030553.1, on the reverse strand, counting down.
ATCCTCACCAGCTCTGTGGAGAAGTTTACTTTTCAAACAGTTAACAGATTACACTCTCTGTCCTCGCCTCCTGCTCCTCATATATACGAGCCTTGATGTGAAATACACGATGGCCAGCAGCAGAGTCAACTTTCAGGACAAACAGAGCCGGAGGCTGTTGAGAGACGACGCCGTGTTGTTTGTCGCCACTTTCCCCCAGACACCCAACCTTTCCTTTTTACTGTTTCTTTTATGCTGCGGAGATAAATCAGCAGGAGCTACAACGGGAAGGATAAGACATAAAAAAAAGATTCATAAAACCTTTAGATGTTGACTAGATCCTGGTGTTGTAACTTGGAGTATCACCTCCCAGCTGGGCCAGGTAATATAATACTTTATGATAACATGTCTGGGTGAGCAGCGAGCTGTACACCCTCTCCTGTGAGCCGGATATCTGTGGTCGCTTTGATGTCGCGTTTCACTGTGATAAAAAGAAACAGAGAAAACACAAGCCCTCCGGTTTGAGTGGAAATCCTTTTACTCTGAATTCCCTCCAGCACCAGGTAAAGGTCAGGCTGTCCTGAGTGGGAGCGCTGCACTGGGAGTGTGAACGGGGACAAAACAAGGTCAGGACCAAGACGACAGGTGTCACTTCAACTGAGCTTCAGGCATAAATCATCCCTCATGTTAAATTTCAGCTTAGCAGCATTCATCCCCACATATCTCCTCCTTTGTGACTTTAAAAGTGCTTCAAAGTGACCTCTCTCCTGAGGAGCTACTCACAGGCTCTAAACAAATGTGCACTCTGCACAGTCACTGCAGATGGTGTTGGGAACATTTGGCTTGTTACCCGAGAAAGTTAAAGAGCAATTATTCATTTTAGTAATGACGACAGTGATGTATTGCTCAAAGTTCACCAAGTTGGCACCTACTCCAGCTGTGGTGCAGTAATTATCTGTGAGAAGTAACGTGTCCTTTGCTGATTTTAAGATTGATTTTAAGGTTCTTGTAGGTGCTACATATGTGTTATGGGTGTCTACCACAGGTGGTGGTGTATCTTAGTTTGTGTTAGTTTTTTATTAGTTATTAGTTTGTGGACTCACACTCTGAAGACAGGAGTTTGGTAATTAAGCGTCACCATGTTGGTTTAGTTGAGCCAGAAGTGACCATATTTGGATACGGTCAGACCCTTGAACCCGAGGTCGTTGTCCAATCTGTATGAGACTGGAGTTCAGGTCTGGCCTCCAGTGACCAGACCAGCCCCAAACCAATATGGTGTGAATGTGTCTTATTCTAGTGAGTGGTAGAAGGAAACAAAAACATCTGACACATCATTTGTTTTGTGTCTTAGTAAAGCAGCTACTGTCTAATTGTATTATTGTACTGTGTAAAATCATATAGTTATGATCACCAACATGCTGAGGGGGATGAGGATGTGTGTGGATGTTTTTTTTTTTACAAGTGTTGGTTAGGCCTCCTTTTCTAGGCCCCTCACCGTGTGGACCAAGCAGTGCTGTCCCTACAGGAAGCTGCTTGGTCATTCAGGGTGCTGCCGAGTGATGCTGTCGTCTCCGGGTCATCATCAGCATCACCAACATCCTGAACCGCCTGCCTGCAGGGGTGAAACTAACGGCTCCCAGTGTCATCTTCCACCCGCCGCCTTCGCCACTTCCCCATTGCTGCAGGACTTTGAATTTCTGGTCTTGGATGTGAACTTGCCCATGGCCATCGCAATGGAGTTTTAAAGTGAAGTGCAGTGTGTGCAGTACTGGCCCCACTCTTTAATCTCTAGTGTGGTGGCCCAGCAAGCTGAGATGGCGCCATTGAGGTCCTGAAGACGTAGATTTTATCTCAGACTTTCTTGTCCTAGATGGATTTCCTGCCATAGATGCAGGGCTCTATGTTCTGCTAAAGCCCTGTTAGCTAGCAATGTTTCAGGGTGACCTACAATGACCTTCACTGCTAGCATAGCGCTTAAGTGGTACAAAGCCACACCGTACTTGGCTCAATCCCAGCAATCCCCAAATTTGTCATGTTTCCACCTCCCGCGGCCGTGACGAAGGGTTGAACTTTGGGAGGCATGTGAAGGGGTAACTTGTAAATGCAAGTGTAAAGTACTTTGAGCCCTAAGTAAAGGTAAAAAGATGTTATATACACCACTACAATAGGAAGGAGTTCCTAATAAAATGCTTTGTTACTTTTTGTACAATATCCCAACAAACATCAGGCTGCTGATGGTGATGTAAAGTTACAGAAACAGGTTTTTGGTCATGAATTGAAGCCAGAAGGTGATGATGGGAAGCTTTGTGGTCACCTACCCAGTAGAGCAACCTTTGACCTGTTGGTGTCACATGAGGGATTACTGGCCTGGTCACTAAATCCATCTTCAGATCCTTGAGTCTAACAGTTAAATCTGAAATGTTTCAGTCTACGTTGTGATTTCAGAGTTTTCTCAGATATCAGATATATGTCTCTCCACTGTGATTTCCTCAGAGTGGTTGATCTAACTTTGAGCAGCTCTTTGCTTTACTTCTTTGAGTAAATACTCAGTAATCAGTGAAGTGATGGCTCACATCATTTGACTGTCTACAAGGAGGAGCTGGTGCTGATTACATGCTGATTCCCAGACAGTCCCACTGCTGCTGCTGCTGCTGAGGAAACACATCAGTGATGAACTACAAAGTTAATGGGATACATCTTTATGAGCGTGTACACACCCCATCAGGCTGCAGAAGAGGACGGGCTCTTGAGGAAGATATTTGCATAAAGCGACTTACCAAACCCAGCTGCAGCAACGAGAGCAAAAAAACAACCAAAGAGTGCAGCCTGTCAGGATGGAAAAAGGTGCATTACTGTCACCTGCTGGTCGATCTCTGCAGGGAGCAGCGACGTCAGACTAACTCACAGCGACAGCGTGGCAGCCAGTGAGGCTCGTTCTTCATCTGAACTTGTAAACACAGTGGTTCTCCACATTAACCTCATTTACATCTTGAAGACTTTTGTGGTCGTTGGCTTCAGCCCAACTCCCACTGTGTTTGTTTACTCTGCCGCATTTCATACCAGGATGAGCAAAATATTATATAAAAACACAGAGAACTGTTTGCAACATGATAATGTAGCTGGATGTTTACCACTGCAGTGTGAAGAGCAAGTATTTTTAGGTAACATTGGGAGTTTTCAATATGGAAATTGATTAATTGATTGATTAATGTGGTGTTATAGAAACATAATTGGATGAAATTGAATTGAATTATGTGTGTGGCTCTGAACTTGTGTGATTTCACGCTGTCCAATGATGCTGCTGCTCCTTTGTTTACTTCATGGATGAAGATGTATTCATGAGGTTCAGCCGTGGCATCCATCTAACAGACTCTCTACAGGAGTCAAAAAACACACAACACTTCAGACACAGTACTGTGTGTACTGGAGTGAAAGATGGACCTTTACTCTACACACTGTAACGTTTCTGTACAGTACAGCATGTACCTGCACATGTTGGGATCACTGCTTCTTCACCCTGTTGGTCTCCTCTCTACAGTTTGTCTGGACCAGCTGCAGCTTCTTTCATCGTCCTCCATGTACCAGCACATGATGAACCAGAGCGGCACAGATTACATCACATATCACTTGTCTTTGTTGTCCTCTCCCTTGTCCTTGTCCTCGTCCTCTCTGTTGTCCAGTAACCTGCAGGATCAGGATCCATTGCTCCAAAACACATGAACATGTCTCTAGTCTCTATGTACTGACCCTCAGCTCTGATTGGTGTGTTACAGTTTGTCGTGTTTTCACCTGGAGGAACGTGTGGTGTCTGAGTTTAGGTGATGATAACTGGAGTTAATCATATTTTGTGTTTGCTGAATGAACACACAATGTAATGAATGATTTATTTGACCACTTGTGTGTCAGGTTTTGCAGAAAGAGTTTTGAATATTGTGGAAACAGGTGAATTGTGTTTATGGTTGTGGGAAATGTGTGTGTGCTTCTGGGAATGATGAAAAGGTTTGTGTGCTACAGGAACCAGGTTTTGTGTCTGAGTCAAACTGTGATCTCACAAAAAAGGAGCAGCAGCATCATTGGACAGTGTGTGGTCACACACACATTACATTAAATTCACTGAACCTAAATCATTTGTTCAAAATGACACAGCTTAACATCAAAGTGTTACTATTTCAAAATGGAATACACACATACATATGATATGACGATGAAGGCATCTAGCTACCAATGGATACAGCTCCTCAAAATGATAGTATGATCGCTATTGAAAGTAACTGTACCATTGGTAAAAATAATACATAAATAAATCACAGTATGGATCCTAATGCACAGATTTATGGATCATGATGAACAAGCTTTACTTTTTGCCCAAATCTCCTGTTGGTAGTAATGACAGCTCCTGATAGACTCCAGTTACTGATGATTGAGTTCACATTGTGGTCAGAGTACATACTGTAGGTAAACAGCCATGTGCTTCAACACAGTGACAGCATGGAGCAGGCAGATCAGCTGAGAGGTCAGGCAGTGAGAGGACGAGGACGTGGACGTGGAGGTGGATGTGGACGTGGACGTGGACGTGGACGTGGAGGTGGAGGTGGAGGTGGAGGTGGATGTGGAGGTGGAGGTGGAGGTGGATGTGAGGGACAAAGATTTGGTACAGGGACCCCTTCATAGAGTCCATCCACAGTTCACAGCATTACATTTGCTCCTTCTTTCATCTCAGCGTGGAGGTGGACAGTCTCTGATCGTCCCCCTCATGAACGTGCCCCCTCCTCCTCCATGGATGATGCATGTGATGAAATAGCGACAGACCAATATCAGGCCTTAATTCATCATGTCAGACGATTTTTCCCCTGATCCTGACACAGGGAGATATCCACTGGGAGGTCGACGAGAATCTCGGGCCAGCTCCAGATGAGAGAGATGATGCAAATAACCAGTAACAGTGTTCCAGTAACACCTATGGTGACACCTCAGAAAGGAGTTCTGTAAACTGTTTTTTAAACTGGAAAACTGTAAATCGTGGGAAATGATACCTCTTCACACAGCAAACATTTGTTACAATGTTTTAGATTTACTTGAATTTTATGTTAAAGGAAAAGTTCAACATGGGCTGCATGGTGGTGCAGTGGTTAGCACTTGTGCCTCACAGCAAGAAGGTTTGGGGTTCGAATCGGGCCTTTCTGTGTGGAGTTTGCATGTCCTCCCTGTGCATGGTGGGTTTTCTCTGGGTACTCTGGCTTCCTCCCACAGTCCAAAGACATGCTTGTTAGGTGAATTGATCAAACTAAATTGACCGTAGGTGTGAATGGTTGTCTGTCTACATGTTAGCCCTGCGATAGGCTGGCAACCTGTCCAGGGTGTACCCCGCTTCCTGCCCGATGACAGCTGGGATAGGCTCCAGCAGACCCCTATGACCCAAGTGCTGAGAAGCAGGTCTGGAAGATAAGATGAGATGAGAAAAGTTCAACATTTTGGGGGATTTAAGTAGTGGAGGCCAGCTACAGCCGTCCTGTTACTGCATCATAAATATCACAGACCGCATGAAAAATCATCATAGCCGCCAGGGCTAAAAGTGAAGACAATGCAGAAGAGCAAAAAAGAGCAATACCACCAACGACCACTAGATGGTGGCTCCTATTGACTTGTATTGAGTGTATATAGCATGGACAAAGCTAACATAACACTGGTTTGTGGACTGAAGCCAGGAGTTTGGAGATTGAACGCAGCCATGTTGGTTGTTTGGAGCCAGAAGTGACCATATATGGATATGAAGTAAGCAGTGAGGAGGCGGGTCTGACCTTTAACCCTAGGACACTGTCCAATGTGTATGAGACAGTATACAGTCTATGCTCCACACCTGCAACAGAAGGAGGTGGAGCTCACAAGCACTTCCTGGAGAGCCGACCAATCAGAAGAATCAGAAGCTTTTGGGGATGGAGGGTGTTGAAGAGACAGGAGCTGAAACCAGAGGAGCTGCATAAAGGGACAGTACAAGATAAACAAGGATTTTTCTTGATAAAAAACTGTTTCATGTGAATCCTCTCTAGTGGTGATCCACAATAAAATACGAGGGGAATGAGCATAATAGGCTTAAGCGAACCAGCTGCTGGCTCCAGCTTAATACCTAATGGACAGAGATGAAAGTGGTGTCAATCTTCTCATCTCCTGCCAGGTTCAGACGACACAATATTTTCTGTTTGATGTCGGATTAGGCAAATTCTTAATTCAATGTTTGTGTGGCTTCACTGAGACGCATAAAAGACAACACACTGGTTCCTCACCAATCCTGAGTGTAGCTGTCTCCATGACTGACATGAGAATCTGACTGCCTTCTGTTGTATATATATATATATCATACATACATAGCCTACATACATGTATGTATATATAAGGGGTGGGCGTTTAATGCATTAATTACGATTAATTTAATTACAAAAAAATTAACGCATTTAATCACAGTTTGCATTTCAAACATTTTAAGCTGTAAAATGAACATTTCCTATTTCTGGTTGTTTTACCAGAAGAAGAAGAAAGAAGTAGAAATATGTTGAATTGTGTCTTTTTTTTTCTTTTTTTTTATCATTTAAAGTCAATACTGTTCTGAATAAAATATTCAAAGTACAAGGACACTTTAACTTTACAACTGTTCAATTTTGTCCAGAGATAATTTTTGAAAGTGAAATGTAATTAAATGCTTTTTTACAGACATTAAGATAACTTGAGTTTACAGTATTCATGTCTGTGTCTATTATTTTATTCAGTCGTCCACTAAGATCCATTTAAATTAAAAAATGTTGCATTTTGTGGCAAAGATTGTTATGTGTTTAAAATGTGATTAATTAAGATTAATTAATTACAAAACCTCTAAAAATGACTGTGAGTTCCACCAAGAAGACAGCTGTCATACATGACCAAAGAAAGATGAGAAAAAACTGATGGAGTTTTTAAAGGATTTTATTAACTCATTATTAATTTTTTGATTTTTTTCTTGGACATCACAGGGTGTCCAACGCGCAGCATCACTTGTCGTCCATATAAAGTCCATTTGCTCAAAAAATTGATGCCATGTGCTTTTAAGGTGAGGATAAGATTTCAGGATATTATGTGGTTGACAGTTTGTGGTCTGATATCTCAGCAAGAATAAGTGAATAAGATCATTTTAAAAAGAAAAACATGGTGGCACAGTGGTGCATGGTCACCTCACGGGTTCTGGGTTTCAGTCTGGGCTCTGACCTTTCTGTGTGGAGTTTGTATGTTCTCCCTGTGTGTCCAGAGACATCTTAGTGAGTTGATCAGTCTGAATTGACCATAGGTGTGAGTGTGAATGGTTGTCTGTCTTAGTGATGGACTGGTGACCTGTCCAGGGTGGACCCCGCCTCTCGCCTGTTGCCAGCTGCTGATAGGCTCCTGCAGACCTCCATGAATTGGATAAGTGGTTACAGAAGATGAATGAAAAAAGAATAATGATAATGATTTGATTTAATCTTCAATTATTTAAACTTTCTTTTGATTCAAGATTAAAAATAATTTCTCTGAAGCAGCAGCAGAACTGGATGTTGGGTTATTTTAAGACAACAGTAAAAGGAGTGCAGCTGTGAAAGGACGCAGAGAAACGCTGGTTTAATGAGGATGCAAGCTGTCGTGGTTTTTATGGTATTTACCTGGTTCACCACAAGATGGCGCCAGAGCTCTCTGTGGCACCAGCACAGCACTGCAGGTCTTTCATCCATTCAGGTGGCAGCAGTGCTGTCTGCATGAGACCAGGGGATGTTTCTGTGAAGTTGGTCACTGTTTGAAGCTGAGGAAACATGTGAGGAAACATCTGAGGAGGACGCTCACTGTGGTCAACAGGCTTCACAAATCATACATGTGTTCAGTCATTACACAGGCCTCTGCTCTGAGGAGCTGTCAGTCACTTCAGCAGCCGGACATGTTTCTGTCTCTGTTCTTGTCTCCTTAACACACCGAGCTCTGTCTTCTCTGTTCCAGCAGCTAATTCTGACACAGGCCTGTCCTCTCGCAGTCGCTCCCGTCGTCGCAGTGAAGCGGCTGCATCCTCTGCACTGATGGACGTGTGTCTGACAGGTAGCAGCAGCAGCAGCAGTGGTGGTGGTGATGGAGGGGGTGGGGGTGGTGGTGATGTGTGCAGGCACCAGTGAGCCTGTGAGGGACGGAGACATCTGTATACTCAGGCTTTCTATATTCCTGCGATGTGCTGCTCAGTGTGC
>OOFC01030550.1:0-10133 GCA_900323345.1 Pseudochromis fuscus | reverse complement strand
GGAGCGTATTCACAGCGCCCCTTGGAGCAAAGGGGTAGGCGTGGTTTTTAACAAAACAACAAGGAAGCATGGCACCGAAAAAAGTCCCCCACAAATGTAAGCACTCTGCACACAAGAATGTATCCAAAAAATAAAACCTGTTCTGTACTATGATTAGAAATAGCCTACATTTACCGACGATGGCGGCTTTTTCGCTGTCCGACATATAGCTGTCGCTAATCGTAACTCTTTACGGCTCCGCACAATTCTTCGCCTTGACGAAGAAAGGCGAACGAATAACGTCAAACAAAAGACAGCAGCAAGTTGCACTTCTGAAGGCAAGACGACCTGCTAACTACAGAAATGAGCAGAAAGGAGTCCTTAGCAAGGGACGCTACAAGATGACGTCATATTTATGAGACGGAGCGAGGCGTGTCCCATTTTTAAGGGTTGGTAACATACCCCTTCGCCTTTGCCCTCTGTTCCAAGGCGTAGGGGAAGGGGCGAGGTGTAGGGCCAAGGGGAAGACGAAGGGCCAAGGGGGAGAATTGAGATTGGACCTTAATGTATCGGCGGCACGGAGCTTGCTAGCTTGTAAAAAGCCAACGAGCTTCGTGCCACCGATACTGAGCCACACCGGTGTTTAAGCCACAGGGATAAAGCGTCGGAAAAAAGTAGCGGCTTATAGTCCGGAAAATACGGTAATTTAGACTAAATAATTTCTTCCATTATAAACATTAACCACTTCCCTGTGCCCCAGAAAACTGAATTTGTCTCACATCAATGGCTTGACTCCACATATCAAGGAGCAGGTTAGGACTTCTTTACATCGCACAGCTACGACCCAGCTGTTGTTGTAAGGAAAATAAAAACGCTCTTTACGGAGGGTCAAGAAATTTTATATAACTGTTTTTCTATCTACTGCATATTGATGTACACTTTTTGATTTAAATGATGGTAAAATGTTTTTTTACATAAAGAAATATAAACCCTTGTTTATCATTGTGCTATAAAAAACCTGAAGGTAATAAATGCAGCTACATCTACATTAGATTTTTAAGATTTGATTTAACCTGTTTTTAATTCTTAAAAAGCAGCCTTCTGTGTCACCTTGACACAAAAAATCATATATACTTCACTGTGACATTTTCAAAAGCAACATCACCGCAGTATAACTGAGTGAAATGTACCATGAGCAAACACTGTGGTAGTCGACAATGTGGCAATGGACCAGGGATGTTTAAGGGTGAGAGGATCTCAGCAGCCACGCTCGATCTTCAAACACAGGGGTAAATACAAAAGGTCATCACTCCCCACTACACAGAGCCCACCTGGCATTTCAGTGGAAATGATCTCCCTCCATGCCAGCGTACAGTGGGGCTCCGTGAACACAGCACGAGGAGGAATAACATGTTTTTTTTACACTTCCACAGTTGGAAGTGGGTGTGAAAATACATATTTGTAGTGGTTAATAACAGATGGTTATTAACATATTATTTAATTCAGTTGACCTACTGTTGCTACACTTTACTTTTTTATTATGGTGTATAATGAAGTTTGGAGATTTACTACATAACAATTATTATAATATTGAAATATTACAGCAATATAATCAACAATGGCTTAAGAATAACAATCAAATTAAAGGCTAAGTTGCAAAAGACACTGAAGACCCAATAAGTATTTATACTACATGTAAATTAACACCAGTGCTGGTAATAAGACAAAAAAAACTGTTAGAGTAGTTGTACGCAAATATCAGTAAGTAACATATACAACGTGTGTGCATAATGAAAACAGTCCTGGATACAATAGTGTGTCCACCTGTCATAAAGAGGTGAGCTCCTGTACAGCGTTATGATGAAAGGTAAGAATAATTCCCCGAGACGTTCATGACATCAGAGCTGAATGAATGTGTTGGAAAAGGAGCTCTGCTGTCTGTGTACTGCGTCATGAAGGGGGTGGGATGAATCGCCGCCATGATGGAGAGCCATTTGTTCAGTGATCTGCACCTCACTGACTCAAAGGTCTCCAGGTTTTGACCAATGATTGTTCTGGCCTTGTGAATGAGTGTATTGATCCTGCTGGCATCTCTGGCACTGATGCTGCCCCCCCACCCCCACCAACACCACAAACTGGGAGAAGATCATCTCGTTGCCTACATTAAAAGAGTCTTCTGCTCTTCTTGTCCACGATGTTGGTCCTCTAATCCAGTTTGTTGCTGGACTAGAAAATCCATGTATTTTTTTCAACAATACTCTGATGAATGAAATTATGGAGTTCACTAATGAGATGCTCCTTTTGCAAATAACACGATTACTGCCATAGCACTTCTAATGCATGCATGTGAAATGTGTGCATGTGATTAGATGTGTAAATAAACACAGGCTGCATCAGTGTCATTCTGGCTCCAACCTCCACAGATCAATCCAAATTACAACACAAACAAAAATCTTTTGGTGGCAGCGTGACATTGGTGACTCTAACTCCCCCACTGGTGTTATTGCCCACAGAGTGTGACTCCACAGTGTCCACGGCACCCCCCCCTACCAAGTGGCTAATGAGGTCAAATGATGAATTATACAGTCAGTTTAACAAAAAGGGCTCAGGACTTCACCAAAAAGATTGCAGAGGGTAAGATGCAAACGCTGAAATGCTGCGAAACAGGAAATCATTATTCCTTCATGCCTGATTGTATGGACAGGAGGGCGGGGTAAAAAAATCCTGCAGAGGAAACATTAAAACAAAGGATTTGCTGAAAAGGGGTGAAAAAAACCAAAACAAGTAGCAGACAAAACTCCTCTCAATACTATAACTAGAGCAGAAATCTGCAGACAAGGCATAGCAATTCAGCAGACATTTAGGTTCATAGACAGTGCAGCTGCCCCTCGTGGGCTGAGATTAATTGCTGGATGGATAAAGCCACAGTGATTGACAGATGAGTTGCAGTGCTGAAGAGACATGAGAGAGATGAATGTGGAGCAGTTCAAAGAGAAATTATCGTTGAGTGCTTGGAATTCCTCAAAAGAAAGTTTGCTAGAACCAAACGTTTGGAGTTCATCAAGCGAAATGTGATTTTAGCACACGAGGAGTCATCAACCAACCATGATAGCAGTGGGCGGGTTGTAGAAGATGCAGGTGTTTGCACTTAGTGTCGGTGTGAGCTGCTGACACTGAACACCACTCAGTACATAAAGGACTATGCATTCACGCTTTAATAATAAATGTGTTGAGAGTGATGATACTGGTCGATCTCACACCTGTACACTGCTGCGTGGCGTGTCCTTGCATCTTACAGCGCACTGAGGTCATGTGTTTCATGTTGCCTCCATCTGTGAATATGACAGAATGCAGAGATAACAAAACATGTTCGACCTTGTAAATGTCCTACATGCATTGAACACATGAATAATAATTGTAGTTATTACAGTCAAATCAAAGAAGTCTTCAGAAGGTCACAGTCAACAGGATTTTTCTTCTTTATGCCCAAGTACATACTTTTCTGTGTAGTTTTTATTTTTGTTTAACTATATTGGATTTTTCCACAGTATTCCTCACTTTAAAGTGAAGATCGGAGGCTTTTTTTTTCAAGAGAGAGAAAGCACAGGGCGTAAAATGGCATGCTGTATTGCAAACTAACAAAAGGACCTCGACAAACATGAAGCCACAGGTAGTTTATGAGCTATCATCTGATGGAATTATTTTCCTGCTGGCTCCAGGTGCACAGCCAGGATAAAGGCAGTCTATCACCAGAGACCCAGACAGCTAATGTAGCATAAAGAGCAGCTCAAAATTCGCCCGTGGTCGGAGCGACCCGTTCTTGTAACTGGGTCCTGCTTAATGAACTACAAGGCGCCTCGAATGACAAATAAATTGTGTTTTTTTTAGGCCAACACACTGCTCAATGCATCACTAATAAGGTTAATTTGAGTCCCACTGGGCAGGAGGCATTAGCCTAAGTGTTTATCCGCTTTAGCGCTGTCCCCTGTTAGACTGACAAAAAAGAAACAGTGCTGGCAGTGTCATTACAATGACACTAAGTAGAAGGTGAAATGGCTAATTTACTCATCAGGTCTGAGCCAAATGAACACGATGCAATCATAAATTACTTCCTGTTTTGGGTATGCAGCACAATGCACTTGTTAGTTTTGCAATTTTTTGTTTAAAGCAAAGATCATGAGCCTTAACATTTGGATAGGAGGTGAGAGGAAACTCCGCAAACACAGCAGTACACGTGGAAGGAATTCCTGTCTGTTTAGTTATATGTGAAAACTAAGTAAAATGTTTGGTTCCAGGCCTGAATGTCCCATTTTCCCCAAACTGATTACAATTACAAATTTAGGTGAGGCCGACACAGCACAATAGTTATCTCCGGCCAAATGATAGACTTCCTTAATTAAAAATGGCAGACTTTGAGGCTGCTGTTGAATGAATTATTTCTCTGAGATTCTCCCACTGCCTCAGCGCTGTTCAGTCAAAGAGACAGTTTATATAGCTAAACTGGAGGCTGCTGGTAAATTCACCAGGGCCACTGTTGCATACAGTGGGCCAGATAAGCCTCATTTGAATAATTCCCATATAGCGCTGCTGCTTTATCTCAGAGTTTACCCATCAGAAACGTGCGGTGTTGTGTTTATAAAGTTGTCAGGCGACACAGCACCACTGTTAATCAATACCAAGCTTTGGGCACTGCATTGTATTTTGGCACAGATATTATAGACATCCCTTCAGACTGTAGGATCTATAATAGGCTTTGCCTTTGCAGAAACAAAGTGACATTTTAAAGTCCTTTCAGCCCTACATTTCTGTTGTGTTTGTAAAAATTTTGGAGAAAGCAGCACGATGCCCACCACACTGCAGGCTCCAAGTTTCATGAGAATTTATTGTACAGTAGCAAGAAAGTGAGTGGCTAAGCTTCACTTCTTCTGTGGTGGGGGGTCTAAATCCCAAGTCCATTAAATCATGCTGTATAACAGATTAGCAGGAGCCTATTAGCTGAAGAGAGTGCTGAGATTTCCCACTCCCCCGCGTACTCTCGAAGTCAGCGTTGCACCTTGAAAGTCTGCATTACCTGCTATAAAAACCAAACACTTTAAGAGCAGTGGACAGTTCCTGGGACAGGATGTAATTAAGAGGAAGACGTTAGAGATGATAGTAAGTCTTTATCTTGGGAATCTCAGGAGGAGTTTGGACACGAGGAAGACGCATAGAGGGGGAGAGGGAGACATGATGAAGAACTTTCTAAGTTATTACACTGAAGTCTGTCATACTCTAAAAGATTTTAACACAAACATCCACTAATGTTAACACTTTACTTATCCGCATTTACTCCACAGTGTGGAATAGATGCTAACCAGTAACATTAACATACGCACACAGGGGCTGAGTCCAAGATTGCCTCTGCAGCAGGAGTATCTGAAGATGGATATTGTCTGCTGGGTGCCAAGACTATTTTGGGAGCCTGAGCCCCTGAGTTGTCCCTGGGCACCCTCTGATCAGCTTTGTCATCAGGTGTGAGAGCGACTACACACACTCAGTAGAGGAGTGTGGATACATCCTGACACTCACACCTCAGGAAAGTAATGGGTCTTTGTCACTTTTTGGAGAAAAAAAAAAACAGAAGGAAAGAAAAGCAGAGTTTCTCTGCCTGCATCATTTTACCCCTCCATTTCTTGGAGAAATTGGAAACATGGAGAGGTAAAGAGAAAAATCTGAACCTGCCATCCATGATAACTTTGAAGTGGGTGGCAGGTCGAGTTATTCTACACTGAGGGACTACAGTACTTATGTATTTCAGGATACATTTCAAATACAACAGAGACAGTGTAATGGTTTTTTTCAGTGGGGGAAAAACAAGAGTTGTAGATTGTTTAACCAAGAAACAATGCTGTGACTGTGGATGACCAAATCCCCAATGAAAGATATGTTTGAGCTTCTATTTATTTATGCACAGCAATGCTGAATTTCTCCAATTTATTTCATTCTGCAGGGTTTCCTTGTATGTTCAACTTGATGGAACATGTATGTGGTTTCGCTTGTTTATTCTATTTCCTATCTCATAGTCTTTTCTGCTTACCTTTCCATTTTCCTTGCGCGGCAGATCCACGGGCTGAAATGAATTCTGCAGCGCGTCCTTTATTGTTCAATCACACACTAGCGCGCACACACGCGCGCATTAGCGCTTTCTTTTTTTACTTTTAGAGTGCGTGTACATGCATATACGTGGATGAAGTCGTGTCCTGGAGAAGTTTTCAATGCGTGCGTCAAAAGTACGTGAGGATTGTGGCGCATTGGACGGCTGGAGCCAGTGCTGAATGAACGGAAGGAGGAGGCACATCATACATCAACTCCTGCTGGCTGCGGGGACTCTCCAGTTGACTGAAGCCAAGACAGAGGGACACACTTAGAACAACACTGACAGCTTTTCTGACAAACACAGGGGCGACAAATGAAACCTAAACGAAAATCCACTTAATTTTTCAACAACCCCCTGTTTTCCAGGGATTTTTACGCACCGCAAAAGAGTAAAGAAAACGCTGCAGAGATGAGTGTTGCGTGGTTTTCCGTGCTCCTGAAGGATCCCCTCTCCTGATACAGGGACCAAAGAGGACAAAACAGCACTGTCCATGATATTTTCAAAAAGAAGATCGCAAAGGTGGAGCGATTAGAAAAGGGCTGATGAAGGGACTATTAATCCTTTCAGTGCACCAAAAGCACCAAAGGGTATTAGAAACGTTTGGATGGAAATCGGGCGAGTGTTTGGAACTGTTTTTGGTTTTATATGAAACTGGAGATTAGTTGTTGTGACACGTCTGAAAGGATTGTTTTTTTTAAGAAGAAGTAAATTATCTTTTTTTTCACCGGAAGGTTGTACAGTATGAGCGGTTTCTCGGCGTGAATTTTCAGAAACTCTTATCTCTACCTTGTTTTTTTTTCTCTTCAAGTATTCCTAAATCTAAATGGAATTAGTTGAGTCTGAAGCCGTTTGTGAAAGGAACAGACATGGTACATGGGCACAGCTTCCATCACGGTAAGATATCCGTATTCATCAGCTCAAGTACACTTGCTCAGAAGCTCTTATACTGCTTGCTTTACCCCTAACGCAAAGGCAGTATAATAATCCTTTAATCAGTTTAGAGGGACTTTAAATATCAGAGCAACAGATCAAACTAAAAATAGGAACAGAGGAGAGATTTTTTATTTATTTTTTTTAATGGGAAAAATAAGGTGATCTCACAACCTGTAAACTCACAGATGAAGGTCACAACATAAGTTTTGATTATCATTATTAATCAGTTTGGATTTTTGTTTGGTGCTATTCATAAATAAAACATATGATGTGATTGTGGTTTAAAAAAAGACAGTGTTTGGATTGAGTTATAGTGAGAGTCTGTAGGTTATTTTCTGAGGGAATGTGTCATCATTTTCTTTCTTCTTTTTTTTTGTAGGTATTGTGTTCTTTCTAGGGGGATTTTAAGGTTATAGTCAGCTTTGCATAATGCTGATGTACAGTCTCCAACACCAGGATTGTACTCTTTGCTGACTCAAACACCAAAAAGAAAAAGAAAAAAAAAGATCTTTCATCTTATTTGTCTCTGTTGTTACAGTTGTTGCAAGTCTACTCATACTTGGGTTGTCTGGGGCAACAAAGAAGGATACAGCAGGTAATCTCCATCACCACAACATCTCATCTGGCAACAGTATATCTTCTCTTTAAAGCTTTAATGACTGACTTTTCTGTTTTGTTGTTGTGTGTTTTAGTGAAAAACAATTCAGGAGTGAAGCCTGCAGGTCAGTGTGGAACGTGGGTGAAAGAACCAGAAGGAGGGCTCTTCACTTCTCCCAATTACCCAAACAAATACCCCCCAGACACAGAGTGTGTTTACATCCTTGAAGGTAAATAAAACAGCAGCATTAAAAAAAAAACCAATCAGTGAATCAGTTATTAGGCATTTGACTAGCAGCCTGTTTTTTTAGTCGTTATTATTGTTAATATTTCACATAAAAAGATGTTATTTGAATGATCTGGACACATAATCTGATTAAACACTGCCAGAGTGGATATGGGACTAACAGTTCTGATGTTTCAGAGATGAATTGACTAACAGCCAGGATTGGAGTTGTGTATTGAATGTGTGGGCGTGCTGATAATAAAACAGGTTCATAAATGAAAGCATGACTAATATTTTACTCCCTGCTGGATGGTAATTATTTTCATTGTCTCTTCCAGCTCCCCCAAGGCAGTGTATCGATCTACACTTTGAGGAGAATTATTCAATCGAGTCTTCTTGGGAATGTAAATTTGACAACATCGAGGTTCGGGATGGACCATTTGGCTTCTCCCCAATGCTCGGACGGTACTGCGGTCAGCACAGCCCGCCTGATATCAGGAGTAGCGGCCGATATCTGTGGATAAAATTTGTTACTGATGGTGAACTGGAAGCGGTGGGATTTTCAGCAAGTTACAACTTCACTGCAGGTATGGCTTTGTTTGGTTTTGTTGTTTTTTTGCCTTCAGTCAATTTATTTCTTCCTATGTAAGCATCTCCATGCTTTATAGCTCGAACAGCAGGTCTCCAAATGAATAACAAACATCATCCAGGGAGCTCGGCCTTGTGGGAGCCTCTTGCAGTTTTATTGATTGTCTGTCTGCACACACTCACTATTACCATTGGCAAGAAGCTGTCATTGGCTGGGACACTCCTGTGACTGGTTAGGCTGTTATTTCTTTTCTCTGTATCTGAAGTGATGTAGGACAGTGTTGTCATCTCCACCACTCATCACTTTACTGTCGAACACAAGCATTACAATTACAGCTCCGTGTACAACCTTGGCTTTCTTAATTTGCCTCATCCCTGATGGAGATCCCATTACAGAAACAGCGAGAGGATTTGATGACAAAGAATCAGGGCATAACAGTGATTTAATATTCCTTCACCCACACTTGACTGGGTTTAATAATACTGTCAACTTTTCTAGTGTGTTTGAGGCTTAAAAGGCACAGTGCCAGGAAACACAAAGGCTATGTCAATTTGTCTCTTCAGGGGCTGGATATTTGAGTGTGTCATTGTTTATATGATGAACACGTATGCAGTACATCGACCTTTCAGCCGCAAAACATGCATATTAGCTGCAGGCTATTGAAAAGAAAGCTGCTGAGGTGAACTGGGGCTATAGATTTATCTCTAATGACTTTGTATGTTATTTGCTATTGACAAATTCGACTGGTGAAGCTCTTTGAGGGAAATTGCACTGAAGAAATACAGTCAGTAGCAATAAAATACAGTGAGGAAAAAGTGAAGTGACTTAGCACCATGTGAAGATAAACAACTTCTGCAACTGTTGGAGCTCCGTCTATAAATGTAATCACAGGAAAAGTTACAATGTTACACGGTGAAATGTGTTTTTTCTTTTCCATATAATTCAGAAAGGGGGTGGAAGGAAAACAAAACAGTGTGAAAAGTAAAACATGAATTGACATATATCTGGAGAGCATGTCAGAAATAGTTATGTTCTCTGCTAGAAATACTGTCTTCTGAGGCTCTTATCCTGCAGCTGTGCTTTACACATCAATTGCTCTGTCAACTTCACTTTAAGTTTGACTTTTTTAAGACCGCACTTGTGGTGGGGGTAATGTGCTATTTGTTGTGCAAGGGTAGCTAAGTACCGTATTTCCCGCACTATAAGCTCCACCTAAAAGCCTTTCATTTTCTCAAAAACCGACAGTGCGCCTTATATATGGATCAATATTGGTAAATTATGGCTACCGTAGTCAGGGGGCGTATATTGGGATTGCACTAATGTTTGATTTACCGTAGTGGTATCATACTGTTTCTTTTACGTGTTTACTGAATCAGGGAAAAGTTCCCTCCACGTTTGTGATGCACTAACTACGTGATAAAAAGTTGCACTACCTGTTGTACCTTGCTGTTGGTAAAAGATAATACTACGTCACTGACATTACCTCAAGGTAAAAATAAAACAGCTGTTCATGTAGCTTTGAACTGTGACAACTGGAGTTGGAAATTCATTGTTTTCAACAAAGGCGGCACAAATACCGGTAAGAGCTACCGGTACGTACGGTACCGTATTGTGAATGTACTAGCTTGTTTTGGGAGTGAATGGAGTTGTCAGAACATTGGTTTGTTTTCTAT
>OOFC01030545.1:0-12890 GCA_900323345.1 Pseudochromis fuscus | reverse complement strand
TGACATAAGGTAACATGAGACATGACATTAGACATGACATGAGGCAACATTGGACATGACATAAGGTAACATGTGACATGACATGAGGCAACATTAGACATTGACATAAGGTAGACATGACATGACATGAGGCAACATTAGACATGACATAAGGTATCATGAGACAGGACATGAGACAGGACATGAGGCAACATGAGACATGACAGGACATGAGACATGACATGAGGTAACATATACATGACATGACATGAGACATGATGTGAGGCAACATGAGACATGACATGAGGTAACATATACATGACATGACATGAGACATGATGTGAGGCAACATGAGACATGACATGAGGCAACAAGAACATGACATGAGGTAACATGAGACATGTCATGAGACATGACATGAGACAACATAAGAGTCCAGAGCTGTCAATCAAATTAACCACGCCCCTAAATCTTCCTGTTTTTGAAGCTGAATATCTTCTTAATGATAAAATGATTTTCAGCTGGACCACCAGATCAAAACACTTTTAAGCAAGATCAAACATTTTAATCTATAACTCATAACAGTGTTGTGAGAATAAACAGCTGATGTGCCACCCTGTATTTTTCAAGTGGTGTAGCAGCCACAAAAAGAAAAAATGACCAACTGGAAAATGACTCTGAGAATAAACCTCGATTGAATTGTGTCAGATTGTGGACACCACCATCCTGCATGTGTGAGTAGATTTTTGACCAAATCCATGTAGAAGTGATGCACCCATGTTGTGAACAGACAGGCAGAAAAACACTGTGGCAGAGCGAATTAATCACTGATATCTTACTGCTGTCAAGAAATCTCAGCACACATGTAGCCTACCATCAATTCTCCATTGAGGCTGAAGTATTTCAGATGGTTGAACCAAAACATCTCTTCACTGCAGTTCATTACCATGCATTTGCTCCATTTCCCGAGGACAGCGATGATGAAACCAAAGACTAAATTGTTCATCTTAACACTCAGCAGTTCTTATTTTCACTCAGAACAGCTCATGTGTACAAGTGATGCGCTCAATTTCTCGTGATCAGTTACTTGAAGAGGACGCTGATTGGCTTTTAAGGAGCAGCTATTGATTCAGTTAAAGATGAAATGTAAAGAAAATGGGAGAGGAACAGAAAACAAGATGCTCTTTAGATGATCAGTGTGGATTTTCAATTACGGACAAATGTTTTAAACTGATTTTTCTGCATAGTTCTGCTCCTTGATGTCACCGAGGAACTGTCAGAGTCATACAGGTTAATTTTTAATGAGCAGGTCTTAAAACTGTGCAACGTGTGCACATGGATGTCAGCTGTGGCTTCTCCAGTTTCCTCAGTTCACCTGAACAGAAGCTCCCAGGAGGTCCAAGTAGTTTCCATATGTCAGCTTCTTATTCTTTGTGAGTGCTCACCCCCTGCAGAACCTCACTAAAGATCTCAGCAGTGCAGTAATGGCAATATGTGGCTCAGGTGTGGATTCATCATCAGCGACACTTTCAAGATTTCTCTCTCTGCAGGTACTTCTCTCAACTTTTGGAAACAAGTGACAAATACTTTCTCCAGACTCTGAACTGAGCTTAATGTGCTGGATTTTGTGGGATAATTTTGGTAGAAAACTGCTCAATCAACCAGAGCAGGATCCAAATCTCAACTTATCACTAAAACTGATGCCGTGTCAGGAACTGTTTTGTCTTAATCTGCTGGGTGTTAACTGAAAAATCTCAAAGAAATATTTAAATCACTGCACATTCAGGAGGTTTGCAGTTTATATTGCAACAGACAAATTCACATTGCAAGTGCATGCCGCATCAGCACGTATCATATAGCTATGTAAGACTGATGTGGTTGAAGAGGCTTTAAAAATCATGAAATTTTGATGAAACCAGTGCATGCAGATACTCTCTCTCGTTGTTGGTGAGGATTTACAGAAGCAGA
This sequence comes from Pseudochromis fuscus, assembly GCA_900323345.1. Taxonomy (NCBI): domain Eukaryota; kingdom Metazoa; phylum Chordata; class Actinopteri; family Pseudochromidae; genus Pseudochromis; species Pseudochromis fuscus. The sequence goes on along the minus strand of OOFC01030545.1, from coordinate 10,943 downwards.
GAAAATGTGGACTTACATCTGAGACTGGGATTTGACATCACGTCTCAAAACTTTTCTTTAGCCTGGAAATATGTCCACAGAAATCTGATCCCACATCTCAAACCGTCGTTTATAATGCGCTTGTTAACGTAATTATTTCGCTGCAAATGAATTACACAGCTGTCCTCTGTGGGGGTCCCTGCACCTGATCTTGAGAACCTCTGACCTACATGCTGTAACCACAACAGGGCGGACTGTCTAAGAAACCGAGTGAATTACTTGGAAGCACACGCCTGTGGTTGCAGTGGGTAAATTCACTGACAGCAGTGCGCGTGTGGAGTGCGCATGCAGAGAGTGTGGTCAGCCACGCAGCGGGTCCCAACTCAGCCTTTCCTGAAACGCAGATTTTGAAGGCAACTTGTTGACGTTTGTCTCAACTCCCACGGAGCAGAGCGGATCGGATCAGCCCCGGGAACCCCCAGTCTCTCTCCCCGGGGGTTTAATTGTTGCTGGAGACACAACGCGCTGCGTCTTGGTGCATCAGACGGAGCTCCGCCGGTACAACACTTTTTTTAAAAATAATTATTGACACTTTTCACACATCCTGGTGTTTGAACTCTGGAAAAAGCGGATTTCTTTGCAGTGAAGTCGTTTAAATATAAAACCAGAAAACAATCGTTTGGCTCAAGTTTGCGGGACAACTGAGAAACACACATTTTTGGACGCTTCTTACCAGACCGAGTGAACTATGTTAAATATACACACGCACGCTCTGGTGTTTAAAATCTGAAGCAGTATCTGCAACCACAGCTGTACAGAAGCTGTAACGCGTTCATTGTAACCCATCTACATCCCGTGTATTTCCACTGGACGTGCGTAAATGCAGGACGGCGCTGCTGGGATTCCCTGGTTGCTTCTGCGCTCCGCTTTTATCACCAAGAAGGAGGAGAGCGTTTCACCAAACGTGGGGGAAAAAAACATCACGGTAAGTGCATTTTGTATTTTTTATTTCTGTGGTTAATATATTAGCGTTTCCACGGGTGGTTACCATTACGCACGGCTCCGAGGGCGCAGGATTGATGATGGAGACGATAATAAAGTCAATATTTTTAACTGCAAAATCAGCTCTCCAAATATCACAGCTAAAAATAACTGCACACGAAAGATAAATCAGCTCCCCAGAGGATCCTAAAGCACAAAAGGTACATCCAAGGGTGATAAGGTCACATGTGATTACTGTCTCTGGCGTTGCGTTGGGACTATTTTAGTGTCACCGTGGTTGTAAGTAGGCTATGATAAGGTCACTATAAACCCCACGATATAGAGGCACAATATATGAGTCCCTATGCGGACATAACAAGAGCTTTGAGTGCAAAGAGGTGAGAGGCACGAGGAAGAGGAGGGGGGGGGGGATACAACCCACGCGATGAAAAGCTGCATGAAGCCCCCAGTGTGCCAAAACAGATTTACAAGGTGAGTAAACAGGGATAATACTGGCCTCAAAGGAAGGATAATGAAATCTATAAAGGCATAAAATACACAAATTAGTGTTTATCAAGGGTACTGGATACAGGCCAGTAAAAACTTTACACACCTGCCCTGTAGCTGCTGTTCTCACCTTGATCACATCATTGATCCTGTTGAATAATTTCAGTGAAAATAATGGAGGATGCATGGGGCTGTTGTGATTTTTTTAAATGAAGCTGAGGCTAATTATTAGGTGTCATGTATTACAGAGCATCATCAGTGTGCTGGGGGGTTGCAGGGACTGGTCAGCTTTAATAAAAACCTGCTGGCAATACACTGAAGCTGCTTACCTCCAGCACAGCACAGTTGTGGCATATGGAGCTGAATTCATGAAACAAATGTAGGGCAGGAGAATGGGTGGACACCATGGTCCTGGTTTTACCACCACAAGCCTGACATGTGGTTTTGGGGGGAGAAAGTTGGGAAAATGTGGTGTAGTGACTGTGCAAAGTAAAATGGTTTCAGTATCTTCCTCTAATTGGATGTTTGTGAAAAAGAGTGGCAAAAAAAAAAAAAAGAAATCGCACAGTCCTTCATCACCACTCTGTGTGATCTTTGAAGAAGAAGTTCAAGTATTTGAATAACATGACAAGATTCTTCTTTTGCTATTAGCTGGTGAGGAGGAGGAGAAGTGAGCAGCCCGGGCATTAAGTCCATTTCAAGTTGGAAAAAAATAGACCTGTCCTCTGTGCTCTCAAGCTTTTCAGAAACCCACCCCGGGCTCTCTTCGCAGTGGAGAGTGTTGCTTTTCTCTTTTTTTTTTTTTTTTTTTGCTTTAAGTAGCTGACTGATGTGAGAGATACCGAGCAAAATGAAATCAGCAGCACGGTGCTGTGATGAGAAAGTGTTTCTCAGCACACAATGTCCTTGCATTTCGTTGAGAGACGCGCACACATGTGGGGTTTCCTCTCACACTGACACCTCCTCTCCCCCCATCCTCTCACACAACTACACACACTCACAAATGCACTTTAACCATGAGGGTGTGACTGAACTGAAGACAGCGGATCACATTAAAATGGCAGAGGCCCCCCACCATCCATATCTTGCTTAATTATGACACTAGAAGTAGAAACAATGAGTCTTGGATTGTGATATTGTTGAATATGTAATTTTCTTGTACGGTGATGGAGGAGTTCCCTCCCGTCATCTCAGGCACCGGAGAGCACATCACAAAGACGATTCATTTGTAGCTCATTAGGCAAAGTATAAAATTCTGGTTTAATAATTAATGTAGGAACAGGCATTCATGCCTGACGGTTTCGAGGGTGCGCCATATGTGCAGAGGAGAACAGCTCTCTAAAAATATCCTCTTACATGCAGAGGACATGGGAATTTAAAAGAAAAACCCCAAACCCTCCCTCGCCTCATTGTTTCTATAGGATATTGAACTGAACTCCCCGAGAACCTGCTGTACAGATGACTCGACTGGCCACCATGTGGAGTTCATATTGAATGTTAACATCAGTCCCTGCTTGCTTTTTACAATGACAATCCCAATAATCAATCCAGATTTCCCCAGTGCTGACAGTGAAAGAGGCAGTGCAGTGCTCCTCTGAAAGACTGTACTGCTGGCTTTAATGCTTGATTTACTAAGGAACATTTTGTGCTGTATACAGGTCAGTCTTTTCTTTTTGCTGCTACGTCTGTGTTTCAGCGTCTGTACTGATACAGTGAGAGAAAGTACTCAGAGCACAAACCTCCACAAAGGCTTAAACTGTGTCTTATCTTTGTTGAATTTTCTCAGATGGTTGATATTAGCGTCCTGTGTGTGCATGGAGGTTCATTAAGATGTCATAAAGTTATGAATTTTACCCTAAGACTTTTCATTTTGCACCACAGACTGTACATAGAAATGGATGCAGCTAGGACAATATGGTGCAATACTACCGATGACCACTAGATGCTGGCAAGTCATTCTGATGTCATTAGATAAAGTCAACTCTTCTTCTCAGTGATCTGGTCCATCTGGAAATCATTTCATCAGTAAGAAGATATTAAGCTTCAAACAGAGGAAGATTTAGGGGCGGGGCTAATTTGATTGACAGCTGTGTACTCCAGGGATTTACAGCTGGTTTGGAGGCTCATTCATCACTTATCTCCAGTCTCATCCACATTGGACAGTGTCCTGGGTTCAAGGGTCAGACCAGCGTCCTCTCTCCTCCCTACATATCCAAATATGGTCACTTCCTGCTGTAAAAAAACTAACATGGCCATGTTCAAATGTTAAACTCCTCGCTTCAAAATTCGAGTCCAGAAACTTGAATTTGCTTCGTCAGTGATTTGTTTCTACCACTTCTTTCTTCTCCTTCCTCTCTGGGTTATATCTGCACAGGTGTGTTTTTCTGCCCCCTAGTGGTTCTTTTTTGTCATTGTCTTTGTTTGAGATGGTTTTCAGACAGGATCCCATCTTCTGATCTTTCCCAAAATGTCATTATTTGTTCCTTGGGTCTGTCTCTCCAGGTTTTTTCATAGAGATCTTCTCAATATTTTTACCATAATGTTATTAACAGATAGACAGAGGGAAGAGTGAAAACTCAGGGTTTTCTGGAGTAAGCATAATCCTAGAGAGATATTGATTACAGGCAGATCATTTCTTCTCTTTTTAAATTTCTTTCACATCCTGAGCGTGGGGGTAGGATCACCATCAAGCTTTTGCCTCCGTCTTTTTTAAGTTTACATATTCACTCAACTGAATTCTTGCACTAAAATGTGTCAGCTTGAACCATTCAGCCACTCGACTCATGTGGCTACAGCTGATAAAATCGACAGCTGTCATTTCCTCCCACAAAATCAATGACCACTGGCTACGAATAAAAGCTCTGCAGTCCTCCACCTCTCTCCAAAACCAAGAACTCAGTGTTTTAAAAGTTACTATGAATTTTTTATCACCGTAAACTGTGAATTTGCTGTGCAAGAAAATAACAGAGTAGCCGTGGTAACTAAGGGAGACTAGCAAACGGTCAAATCATGACTTATACAATAGATAGGAAGGTCTGTGTGGAGGCTACAGTGAGACACAAAACAACTTATTCCTCCCAGCGTCTTCATTGTAATTCACAGGAGGTACCTTATGGATGGTACAGTACAGTCTGTGCAGTGTGCTGGATGTTTGCTGGAGTCTTTCCTATGAGTCCAGACCTGGAAAAAGCTGTCTTCACTCACTTGTAGGACTGAAACCAACAAGAAGCAGACGTCAGTAGCTGAATTACAACTTTGTTCCACAATTTGAGTATTTATTTCTCTTTAATGTAAACGGTGGAGCTGCAGGATGTCACTCTCGCGAAGATCTTCGATGAGACATAACACAGCAAACACACAAAAACACTTGAGTTAATTTAACACGCTGTCATTGTTACATTATTTGTCCTCCAGCCCAGTGTTTACAGTACGACGCAGCACGTGAGCTGGCTGAGTAGCAGCATCACCGACGAGCAGATGGCGGGGCAGCGTCTGTGAAAAGGAGTTTCACCGTTCGACTGTAAAACGCTCCTTCCTGGGAAAATATCTGTGACTCTTTTGAAGTTTTAGAGAAAGCTGTGTTCACGTGGCGGCTGTTTCAAAACCGACGAGCTGTTTGTCAGAGTATGGTGACGATTTGACGCCATTAATCTACGGCGGTGACGCTGTCTGGTTAAGTAGAGCAGATGATTCAGTGAGTATTCGCGCTACAGTCTGGCTTCAGAAATAAACTCCCCAGTGCACGCCACACCAGCAGGAGGTCTGATAGCCACCAGTTGGCAAGTTTTACACAACAGAGTCTCCATCAAGCTGAAGTTTTGACTTCAATCAATTCGTCGATGCCTTTTGGGAACTCTGAGATCTTTGGCAAGGAGGAATGCAGTTTTCTCTCTCAGGCTCCACATATTTATTTTCATCAGCTCCCAAAATCCAATATTAGGCTTGTTTTGTTTTGGCTTTTAGACTCAGTGCTTAAGTTGTCCAAGGCAGTTTTTAAATGATATGAAAATACCCAAAAATGGAAGTAACGAGAATGAAGATCAGCCACAACAATAAAACCACCAAAATGTTTACAAAGGAGCATTTGAGGGTGGGGCTTTCATGATCATATTTGTTTTCCCAACACATCCCACAGACGCTCGATCAGACTGAAATCTGGGGAATTTGCAGTATTACGGGAGTATTTTTGTATTTTTTCCTGCTAAAAAAGACCATCTGCTTCCAGCACATCCATTTTTAAAATCCAGTCTAAGTTCAATCAGACTTACTTCCTGCTGAAAAAAGATATCATGTGACCTTTTTGTCATTAACCAATAGTATCTTTCCATCCACCTGTCACTCAATCAGCTGTAGTAGTGATCAGTACTTAGTTGGAAAAGTATCATTAGATAATTCTGTAACAAACTTTAAAATGTTAGTTTGGATTCTGATGTTAGTTGAGTCACAAATTAGAAACAACTTGTTACTGTGTTGCAGTTTTTACAGATTGACATTAAACATTGTTTCAGTTTAGTTGCTATGTGACGATACAGTAACCATGTTCTGTCTTGTAATAGATTACAGAAGTAGTGTCTTCTTTTTGGAGAGATGATACAGCACATAGTTTTAATGTTATCTAAATATGTAGCTAGCTATGGTGCAATCAAATTGCTGCAACCAGTTGGCCCCGCCTACATATCCTGCTTTGGGCAAAAATACGTCACAATATTGAAGTTAAACGCTGTTGAAATTCTGCCCAATGACGTTATGCTCTTACTTGTATTGGTTTGTTTGTTTTTACGTCATATTATTGTTTTTGTCATTGGTAAAATCAAACACCAGCCGGGAAAAAGTCATCTGTACTTGCAGTTCCCGACAGGAACTAGTGGGGGCAGTATCGCTCCCACTATTAACGTTATTCACAGAAACAGACAGGAAGAAGAAGAAGCGGAAGCACGACAGTGACAGGCAGCCGAGCCAACCAATAAAGAGGGAAGATGCGAAACAACACGGCTTTTTGGTTGTTACGTTTTTTTTTTAAACGGCTAGATAGTATGTTGGCCCTGTTGATGGCAAATGTGATTACAAAAAACCAAAACAGACAGTCGACCGACACAAAGTATTACGCACACTCTGCGGGAAGGAGTTTTCACCAAAGCACTTCCTGTTTAAAATACCACATTGACAGGAAGCATACTTTAGTCGGGGATTCTGCTAGCACTTAAGCTAACCTGTCGCCCAGCTTGTGAGAAACCACCCTTGTGCAAATTTTTATTGTTTCACAGCGCTATTTATTACGGCACCTTAACAAGCATTAGTTATCCAATTATTCGATTACCGTATTTTCCGGACTATAAGCCGCTACTTTTTTCCGACAGTTTGAATTTAAACACCGGTGTGGCTGATGTATCGTCGGCACAAAGCTCGTTGGCTTTTTACAAGCTAGCAAGCTCCGTGCCGCCGATACATTTAGCCTTGTCACATCAGACCCGGTCAGAGTGGACCACATGAAACTGTTCAAATAAATTCAATAGCGGCTTATAGACAGGTGCGCACAATAGTCCGGAAAATACAGTAATCGATGGAGTAATCAATAGATTATTTGATTACTAAAATATTTGTTAGCTGCAGCCCTAAAGGACACATTTTTAGCTAGATCCTGTTCAAAAATAATCACAAAAATTCTGTTACAATGGGTGAATGTTTTCCTATCTCACCACAAGAGGGCAACAGTGTCAAATTGTTAGCATCAGTACATCTGGGTCATGCCTGGGTGGGGTGTAGGAGTGTTTTCTAGTGTTGACAGATGTTACTCCAACATGATAATCACCTGTCACTGGTTTTAAAGTTGATCACGTTTGCAAGTACGTGTCATTGTGCCTACAAATATACACATCGCCATCTCCTGTTTCTCTGTATGCTTCGCTTCGTTCATCAAATCCTCTTGACAGTTTTCACGCTGCTGGGTTTTCTGTGTACGCTGGAATTAGAGCAATCCAGAACATTGAGACGGTATCAGTGGTAATCCCATTGGATTTACAGGCAGGATTATTCACAAGGGATTGGGCTCTGTGTGAGAAAGCGGTTTTTCCCTCACAAAATCACATCCCCCTGTCAGTCTCCTCCTCTGTTCATCATTGTCCACGCCATTGTTTTAGCAGAGGTGACCATTCACTGCATTGTGTTGTCTCAGGGTGTTAATCAGGTTTTGTTTTTATTCACAGCGACTTTAACCTCAGAGACATGAAGCTTGTGTCTTCCTCATTTTTCAGCCTCCTCGGTGTCACTCCTTTCTGCTCATTACTCTTCTGTTCCTCCCTTTCCTCTTCTTATCTTGTTTCATTGCTGTATCCCCTCCCCATTCAAATAATCTCCACTCTGTGTAATTAGAGCTGAATCCTACGTTTCAGCCCTCCAGATGAAAGTTGTAATTATAGATCATGACAATTTGTCAGTGATCATGAAAAATGACAGCAGGGGTCATATTTGAATCAGTGTGAGCCCGTGGTCCTCGCTCGCTCAGCAGCAGCAGCCACTCAAACCATTAGTGGTCAGTGATCTCAGGATTGACTGCTTGTTGAAAGATGCCTGTTTCCATTACCTGAAGGCAGCAGAGGGAGGGAGCTGTCTCACATTATCTATGACCAGTCTATAATTTGAAAGGCTGGAAAGTGAAATGTTGGAGGAGTGGGAAATACTGAAGCCAAGTAGCCAGATCCTTCTTGTTTTTACCCAATGTTGTAATGTTAATACACCCGTCATACTGGGTTAAATAAACTCCCAGCAGGTAGTTAGTCCAGTATTTACCTAACACAACCCAGCATTTTCTGTCGTGTATCTACTGTATGGTCAGAAAAGTTGAAGTATCGGCGCTTTTATTGTAGTTTTTAATGTCATATTTACAAATACTTTTTATTACGTTAAGTAAAAATGGTTGAGCACGGTGCTACAGGCACATGAGACGAAGTTAAGAGACCGTGAGCTTCGTGCACAAACAGATTTTTTTCAGTAGAAATTTATGAGTAGCTCTCATTTCATTTTGTTTCATCTTAATGCCACAAAATTAATATTCTGGTAGTTTAGATGTCACAGGTAATTGCATGTTTTTCTACCAAACTTAAATAATTTGCTTTCTATTTGTCTCTGCTATCCTGATGACACATTAGTTATTATTCTCTAATTGTTTTAAGTCCTTTAATGCCACCATGCTTACACTGCTTTAGTGTTCACTGATATCAGCAGCAGGACTCTGATGTAAAATGCTTTAATATCTTTGTGAATGAAACTTTCCCTACCAACAGTTGTAGAGCAGGTGGCAGTCATCAGGCTAAAAGCAGCTGTTTACAATAAGTTTGAAGAGCTGAGAGGTTTTGATGACTTGGAACAACCTCAGAGAGATGTAAGATAGACGTACAACAGTGCGACCCAGTTTGTGAAATGTCGTAAGATGTTAAATGGTAAAGGGAGTACATTTATATGACCTTAGCTAGGTCCCAAAGCGCTTTACAAGGCAACTCATTCACCCATTCACACACACACTCACACACCAATGGCTGCCGAGCTGCCATGCAAGGTGCTAGCCCAAGGACACTTCGACATGTGGACAGGAGGAGCCGGGGATCGAACCCACAACGTTACGATTCACAGACGACCCACCTAGGTGAAAGTAATAAGATGCTGGAACATGGTGGTAAAAACTATTAAGTGGTCAGTAAAAACACAGCCACTGGGTCTCCAAAATTAGGCCAATACAGAAATGCAAAAAAGTGCAATACCACCAATGGCCACTAGCTGTTAGCTCCAATTGCCTTCAATTCAAAAGTGGTCATTTCAATCGGAAATACTCATTATCATTCTGATGTCATTAGCTAAAGTCAACTCTCAGTGATCTGATGATGTATTTGAAAAAAAAAAAGGTCAATATTAGTCTTCAAAAAGAGGAAGATTTAAAGGTGTGGGTAATTTGATTGACAGCCATGGTCTCCAATGAGATTAGACCTGAGTCTCACACACACTGGATCCTTCAAGGGTAAGACCCAGTTCCCTTCATATCCAAATATGGTCACTTCTGCCTCCAAAATCCAAGATGGCCGCATTCAAATGCCAAACACCTGGCTTCAAAACACGAGTCCACAAACCAACAGGTGATGTCATACTTGCTTCATCCATTTTACATCCATTTCATAGCAAAAAGAACCAAATATTAGGTAAGAACAGCTCATTTATTTTGTAGTTAGTGAGTGTAGTGTATAAGTGTAGTTAGTCCAGTATTTACAGTGTTGGGTAAAAACAAGTTAGAAGCCAGTTAGTGCACAGTTACATATTCATGTGTGTGAAACAGCATTTGAGCTTTTGAACGAGACTGATGTTGTAAAACGACTTCAGTCTGAGGTTGTGAAGGTGAAGGCAGGTTTCAGTGTGTGCACCTCTGTTTACAATCTCCTGGTAAAGCTGAGAAGTTGCAGAGAATAGATGCATTCGACATGAACTAGCATGAGCCTGACCTTTTTCTGACTACACATATTTGGATAAAACAGCGGGCTTTCAAAGATGCTGCATCTTTTTTGCAGAGTTCAACTTCACACCGTCCTCTGAACACAACATTGTTGGCTCCTCTCTAAAAGCAGCCCAGTGTGTTAATTGACAGCCTCCGTGTCTCTGTCAGAAACTTGATTCAAATTTTGTTCAACGCTTCTTTCAAATTTCAGAGTCGAGATGTCAGAGTTTCTGTTATTTTTTTAACTTACAAATAGGCTCTTGCACATGTTTTCTCTGGGGCTCTGCAGTGCTGCGTGGATCCATCCAGCTTAATTGACAATAAAATCCATACAGCATCTCCATGAAAGCTACAGCTGTCTGTGTTATCCTCGATAACCAGCCACGATCGGCCCTTTGCAGATAAAGTAGTGAAAGATACAAGAAGTTTGAGAGTAAGGAAGAAAACTGCATCATAAAACATTTACCGTATTCTCTGCACTATAAGCTCCACCTAAAAGCTTTTAATTTTCTCAAAAACCGACAGTGCGCCTTATAATCCGATGCGCCTTATATATGGATCAATATTGGTTAATTATGGCTGCCATAGTCAGGGGGCGTATATTGTGATTGCACTAACGTTTCATTTACCGTAGCGGTATCAGACTGTTTCTTTTACTGAATCAGGGAAAAGTTCCCTCCACGTTTGTGATGCACTAACTAGGTGATAAAAAGTTGCACTACCTGTTGTACCTTGCTGTTGGTAAAAGATAAAACTACGTCACTGACGTTGCCTCGGGGAAAAAAATACAACAGCTGTTCATGTAGCTTTGAACTGTGACAAATGGAGATGGAAATACATTGTTTTCAACGAAGGCGGCGCAAATGCCGGTAAGAGCTACTGGTACGTACGGTACTGTATTGTGAATGTACTAGCTTGTTGTGGAGTCAACGGAGTTGTCAGAACGTTGGTTTGTTTTCTATTAATAAAGTTTGACTGACTGACTTATCTGACTGTTTTG
>OOFC01030539.1:0-14531 GCA_900323345.1 Pseudochromis fuscus | reverse complement strand
AAGTAGAAAAAAGGTGATATTTGTTTTTGCCAGTGTTTGTCTGTCTGTCTGTTGGTTTCCAAAATAACTCAAAAAGTTACAGACGGATTTTGATGAAATTTTCAGGGATTGTCCAGATGGGGATAAGGAACAAATGATTAGATTTTGGAAGTGATCCGGATCACTGTCTGGATCCAGGAATTTTTTGAAGGATTCTTTAACATTGGGAGATAGGACCATATGTGACATTAATGCATATAACTCCACCAAAAATGGTCAAGACACTTTGAAAAAAAATACAGGACAAGTTTCTAACATGGTCTACAATATATCAAAGATTGATCCGGATAAAGGAATAATTTCAGATAATATGATCCAGAATATGAAAAAATCCATCTTTGAAACTTGCATCATAAAAAAAACAAATGAAGCTAGAAACATGCAACAGACATCTTTAAACAGCCACGACGCTGTGGAGCTAATATTGATATAAATAAACACAAGACTAATACTAGTAATATCTTTGGTGGAAGTCACAATATGGAAGGAAATGTTGTGCTTGGAGGAGGTCTGTGCTCTCCCAGTGCTTTTCTAGTTTTTGCTGTATTTATCTGCCACATCTTGACGACTGGTCCGTGAAAATAATGCCGACATTAAACTGGTCTGTGGAGCAAAAAAGGTTGGGGATCGCTGGTATAGAGCACATCCAGGGGAGACCTCAGGCACAGATTTAATACAAATACATTAATCTTCTATGTTGGTGGATTATCACAAATTTGACTGAAATGTTCCACAGACCTTCATCTCCATTTTTTGCCATCTGAGAATACGCCATATAACGCCACACTGTGCTGTGATTACACCGCTGCATCGCCAACACCAAACTGACAAGCCATCTCAGCTGGGAGTGCACTAGGTAAAGGGTTAGTGCGTGGGTGTGTGTGTGTGTGTGTGTGTGTGTGTGAGCCGGGGCACGGTGCAGTCACCAGCGTGCATCGAGCCCCAAAAGCTGGCGCAAGCGTTCTGTCAATGGCCAGCGCCACCCCACCTCACCCCTCCCTCTTTGCAGGAGTCTGCCACCCAAAGAGACCTCGATCAGCAGCCCCCGGCCTGACAGCAGATCTGTTAGCCCCTCCGCCCCCTCACTTCATACAGCCAGTGAGCAGACAGTGTAGCAGGAGGTGAAAACTCCAGCTATTTGTCAACGTGGCGCCCGTGTCAAAATGTCAGGCCCGGAGACATTCCCCGTGCAGCTGGGCTGTTAGCTAAGGAGACAGGCCGTATGGTCGGAGCAGGAGCATGCTGTCACCGACCAGTCAAACTGCCTGAGACCAGCAATCAAGAACCTCTTTCCCTCTCTCGCTCTCCCTCTTTATCTATCTATCACAACTCTCCTCCATGTGCTCACTCTGACTCTTATCTATCTGCTGCTTTTTTTTTTCTGACTCGCTCAATCTCTCCTGTTCATTCTCACTCATTTTTCCTCAGCTTCCCCATTTTTATTTTTAATCTGAATCTTTCCCCTCCTGGTCATAATTCATCTCTCAATCTATCCTTTTTTTTATCACTTTCCTCCTACAAAAAAAAGAAATCATTTTTTTAATTTATACAATCATCATTATCGAACTGTATCTCCCATGATGTCCTCAGCACTGTTTGAAATTCAGTGGGAAATGGGAAAGAAAATTAAGGTGGGAAAAACAAGTTCAGAAAAACTTTCCTGATAATCTAAAGGCATGTATTCAGATTCAACCAATCACTGGCAGGAGGCTGTTACTTCAAAATATTTTCCTTATGCTGTGAACTCTCTTGTTTGCCGTAGATTGATAGGTTTTCAAAAACAGCTCTTCTGGGTTAAATCTCACATAGAAAAACAGTAAACATCTTCGTATTTGCTTGAAGTGCCAAGTCTGGTGGTAATTTCATTGTCTCCCGGCCCGGCTGAGATGCACTCACCCTGGGGAGCTCCAATCCCAAAAGATTAAGAACCGAAATAACAATAACAGAAAATCAAATCAAGCAACATATGAGACGTGAAAAAACAACATTAACTGTATTCATGAGCAACAAATTCATTGCTCTATCTTTTCTTAAGCTTCTTTGACTTGGCATTTACGAGGAGAGGGTGGAGGATTTACTGTGGCAAAATGCAAACAGGGTATTTATGGGTCAAACACAGCCTAGCTGGCTTTATGGCAGATTATGCCCTTTTTTTTTTTTTTTTACCCGAGGAGAACACAAATTCAGTTTGATAGCGTTTTGATAACAGCGTTTAATTCAGGATTTCATCAGGTCGTATCGTCAGGATCCTACAGGGCGGGAGTGTAGGTTGGGGAGATGTTTCGTGACAGTTTGTAGTTGTTTGTGTGTGTCTCTTCTTCAGGCTTGCCCACCTCGCTATATTTTCTGTCCGTTGTGTTTGTCTTATCTCCGCACCCCTCCCAGTGTCCATCTGGTACCTTTTGCTCCCCCTCAGAACGTGGGCCGGTGGAATTCCCCGGCCTAATTAATGAGGAGACACTCACAGACGGCCAAAGGCTCACATGTCTGTCTCTGTGCACCACGTTGCCTCAGGAGGCCCTTTATTGAAAAGGGAAATAAATGAGATGAACTGGACAGAATGTACCAGCCAACAGCATGTAATGTCACACAGTTTCTGACTGATACAGGTTTTTGAAAGGTGATTAGATGCTTTTTCGACTCAAGCTGCTGATTGTCAATATTTTTGCCACTTTAATCCGAACAGAATTGTTGGTTTTCCGCTCGTCTTATCTCGTCTTTATAGTATTTCTAAAAACAGTGCAATGAGTGATTCTGCCATCAAAAGGCGTAACACATTCAGAAATCCTTTCTAACAGCCAACATGGTGGCACAGTCGCTTTGGAGGGCATGAGGAGGTGCATCGTGTTTGCTTGAATCTCCTCCAAGTTATCTGCTTTTCTCTACACGCCAAAGGCAAATCCTCTTTAGGGATAGGTGCAACTGAGTGGCTGTGTTTACCTGTCTTTGTGTGTGAGCCCTGTGATGGACTGGAGATTTCTCCGTAGGGTTTTCATGCATCTGTTTTTTGCATGCTTTGAGAAACTGCTGTCCATCTACATCCCAAAGAGAACAAGTTGCTAAAATAGAAACGCCTGACTACAGTACCTGCCAGGGCCACCCTGACAGCCGCACCAGGATCCAAAAAATCATATCAATAACATCATCACCCCATCCTTTCACATGTACCAAACAAGTCCTGGAGAGCTCATGAGACAAGAGTGGGAAGGAGCTGCAAAAGAGAACCGGGTAGAGAGTCTGTCTGGCAGAGTGAAAACGAACAAGAAATTATGTGTTTGAAAATATTTGCCTTTTTCTTGTCTCCTTTTGAGTGCTGACATTATTAGTCATGTGGTACATCAATCATGCAGTGAGTTAATGACACATCCAGCCCATGAATCTTTCAGCTCCTTTCCCCAACTTCAACAAGGCATGCTGGGGCTGTTCCTGCTCAGCAGCTGCTGGAGCGAGGCTGTGCCGGAGCCCCGGTGTATTTGCCAGCACCGACACTTTGATCTCAGCTTGTGGAACAGATAGCTGTGAGGCTGGGCCTGGATCTGGCGAGGCTGGAGTCTGGATGCTGTGCGGCACGGTGCACATACAGGAGCCCCGTTCCCATAGGCTCTCCTTGTCCCCTACTCACTATCATGACTCCTGTATTTGACCAAAAAAACTGACCAAAACTTATCGACGTGTTGTCATATACAATATTTGCTCAGTTATGCAAATGAAATCAGTTGGTGTGTATGCATAGCGTTTGTCTTTTTGTGCTTTATGCATGCAAAAAAATACAAATTGCACAACTTGAATGAAATCAATAATGTCAGCTATAACACCATTTATTTTCTGACAGTATATATCAGCATGTTTTTGTTATAGTTAAGCAACTGGAGCAGTCGGTATGTCCATGTTTTGCAATCAGCCCTACAGCCCTATTTCCTATCAATTTTGTTTCTGGAGAGCCAGATTTCAGGAACAGCCTGCTCCATTCACACTCCCTGGGCAGCTCCACTGACATACTTTCCCTGCTAATGGGGCCACCTGCAGGTCTGCACAGGGCCCCGTCCGGACAGTGTCAGAGGGGAATGCAGACAGAGCAGGCGGTGACGTGGGCGGGTGGTGATGCAGGGCATCTGTGACTGGCACCAGCATAAGAGCTCTTTCATTGCCCCCTGTTCTACTGAGTGCCACGGGCACACACACAGAGCCAGGCACTGGTACAGGCCAGGGCACCAACACATGTCAGGAAATACTTTCTCTGTGATCTGAGTGAGCGGGGCCCAAGTTAATGCTCCCCTGACGTTTGGACAGCAGAGTGAAAGCTGCAGAGAATGAAAAAGAGAAAAGGATCATACAGAAACTCCAGAGGGAGGTCACTAATTTCACTCAGAAAAAAAACCTGACACACATTGTAAATACAATGATTTTATGTGTTAGAATCACTTTGTCATCAGTCACTTGAACTCACAGATTTGACATTTATTCAAAAGTCCATGTGGTAACATATGGTGAATTTTAAACTGCCTTTTTTTAAAATAAGTAAAATGAATTTTTTAACTGTGTTCCTGCTCAATTCTCCATAACTCTGATCTATTCTACAGGATTTTAAATGATATGACACAAACAACACAATATGATTCAAGGCAGTACAAAGGGACACTATGTGATACAACAGTGCAATCCAATTAGTGTCATTTTAAGCTGGGAAAACATGATGGGGTGGAAAACACTTCAGGCAGATACAAGACCATCATCGTTGTTTTTCCACAGCTGGGACACTTGACGCCCACTTTTTATGGCTTATAACTAATAATAACTAACAATAAGAAAAAGCTGTCTCCTATGGTGATGTTTTATTGACCCATTCATCCACCACAGCCTCCACCCCACCTTCACTTCCTGCTTTGTTTACCTCATAATTACAAAGGCTTTGACACTTCAGGGTAAGCATATGTCATTCTGAGACACTTGTTGTCTCCCATGTTGGGTGGACAGTCTTGATACACACAGTACTACACAATGCATATAAATACACAACATTAATGTATTTCACACTTTAACGAGAAATCAATAAATACTCACTGAATATTCAAGTTACTTACTTGTCAAAGACGTTAATGTTTAAGTTTAAAAGGCTAAACCTAAAACCAGATCCTTCTACTGACACTATTTTCTTCAGCCCAAACAATAATGGTGTTTTAAATTGTGTATTTAAAGCAGTGATTAAAATGATAAAGTTCACAGTGGGAATCAGTGAAGATAACATTTAACAAATCCTGACAGTGAATGCTACCTGTGGTGTCATTTCCTTAAACACCATCCTCAGCAGATGAAGAGGATGGTTCACTGCAGTCGTGACACATCGGACCCTCAGTGGTGGACAAAGTACTCAACTCAAAGTGCTGATACTCACGGTCAAATCTTACTCAACTACAAATAAAAGTTATTTGATCAAAATGTTACTCAAGTTAAAGTACTAAAGTACATGCATTTAAAAATACTTAAGTATTCAAAAGTACACAGTAAAAGTACATTTTCTAATATCAGTACATTGCTGTATTGATCTCAGTGCCCGAGTCAATCCCCGACTAACGTCTGCTTCCTGTTAATGTGGTATTTTAATCTGAAAGTGCTTTGATGAAAAGAAAACTCCTTCCTGCAGAGTGTGCATAATATTTTGTTAATTGACTGTTTGGTTTTGCTTTTTTGTTTGCAAATTTCCCATCAAGAGGCTAACATGCTGTTTAGCGTTTTTTAAAAAAACCCAAAACGACAAAACCGTGCTGTTTCCTGTCTTCCCTCTTTATTGTTCAGTTCGCTGCCGGTCACCTCCTGCCGATTTGGTGGGATGGTAACTCTACCTGGACAAACTGCCTGAAACTCATTGCCAGCATAGACTGTATATAAAATAAGTAACCACACACTTCCTGGGAATGTAGTGGAGTCCAAAGTACAATATTTACCTTTGAAATGTAGCGGAGTGAAAGTAAAAGTTTCCAAAAAAACAAATACTCAAGTACAAATACTGAAAAAATGTACTGAAGTAGAGTACTCAAGTAAATGTACTCTGTTACTGTCCACCACTGCTTTTAATATCGCAGACAAATTTCCTCACACTGGTGTAATTATCACAGCTCCCTCTCCAGTGTATAGAAAGGATTGAACTGAATGAATTTAAGTGCATGTTCTGAGTGTCAGCCAACAAGTGTAATGTTCCTGAAACAAGAGCTGTGATGTAGCTTCTCTAGAAAATCAGGCAGGTGTAGATCAGGGTGGCTCAAACTCGTGGAAAAGGCCCTTCTACATTTTCTTGAGGAGATCACCAGCAGTTCAGATTTTTTTTGTTAAAGGGCCAGTTCATTTTCTGCCTTACACATTTTTAACATTACTGATTAAACAAATGTTTAATTAAACAAGAGAGCATCAGTAACGGTGTTGCTGTGTTATCAGTTTGAGAGGAACAGCAGGTTTCAGAATCTGGTTTGAGTTTTTATGCCAGGACCCACTTTTGTTTACTTTTCACTCACAGATTCTGGCTTTGAAATAATCCAGCTCGGCTTTACCACAGTCCAGACCAAAACAAAAGTCTTGACAATCCCGCGAGCTGCACGGAGTAAAGTTTTACTGCTGCATGGCAGTTTGTGCACGAAGCAGCTGCAGAGCAGGAGCGCTGGTGAAATAGTGCGAGACATCTGAGAGAATACAGCACCATAGAACGGAACTAATGAAGCTAATGTCAAAGACGGTATCAACTTTCATCCTCAGCGTTCTTTCTGACAGCCAGTATTCCCATTGAAGACTCAAAGTCTGATAATTGGTGTATCAATTAGAGCCCGACTGAGTTGTGACTGGTTTAAGGTTGTTTCTGGAGGTCAGTGGTGATCCATGTTGATGGGAGAACACTGAAACAGTATCTACACAGGGTAATCAGGATCTGTCAGAAGGTTAAACATCAAAAATAAAAACATAAAAAAAACAATACATGCTTCAGATTCCCTTGAGATTTCATCAGACCCTACAGTCTTGCTAGCAGCGCTGTGGGGCTGTTCTTCTAGGGATAGATGGGGTTTGAATGCGTGCTAACATACTAAAAACTACAATATTGAAATGCTAACACTAACTTCTTATCACAGTCGAGTGTTTGCATTCTAACATTTGCTTGTTAGGTAGTGTACAGCTGACAATGAATGTCATTGGTTTGCTGAAAAACATTTCGAGAAGTGAGAGTCACAATATTCTTCACTAATTCTTCTATGGGATACAAGTGCACCAAGTTTTATGGCAATCCATCCAATACCTTTAGAGTTAATCTACAAATGTTCATCTCAATGTGTTTGCTTTATCCTGTGGGGCACATGATCCAAAACCTGTGACCCTGAGAAGCTGCTGCTGTTTAATATAGTGTGTCCATACCTTCCATAGTGCAAAACTGACCAATCACGCTTTAGGGAGGCATCATTATGAAAGCATCCAGCACATGCTAACCATTTTGGATTAGGATACTAAGCATTCCCCCACTTCCACAGAAAACTCTGACAACCATCTGATTGATAAAATGATGCTTTCTGACATGACAGCATTTCTACACGGCAGAGACTTGGGAAGTGACACCCCCCCCCAAACACCACCACTATCACTCTCACCCCCAACACCATCACACTCCCCCACTCTTGCGACACCCTCCTCCCCTCACAGATACTCCCACCATCCAAATGGAGCTACGTCGAAGCCAAGGGTGGGGGATGGGGTGAGGGTACAGCTGCAGTACCCGTCTAAGATGACTGAGATGTAAATGTGTCCCTTTCATAAACTGTTCAGAGTATCAGTACAGGGGCTTTGGCCAATGAGGGCGCAGCAAGCACTAAAATGGCCAGGCCAATGGCTGAGTGTCTGCTCGGTATATAAACAGGGATCAGAGACCTCCAGAGTTGGGTGACCCCTATTTTGGCTGTGGTGAACAGGATCTGATCCCAAGGACTGTTGCCTCTGTTCTTGTCTGGTGTGCAGGTAAAGCAATATGACAGAGATGATTAGTTTTGTGGCATTAAAGGAGGAGCAGGGATGGAGACATGGATGGGAGTTGGAGAACTATCCTAACATTTTAAATGGCTGCTGCTTTTTGGCTGCATTGTCCCTGCAGTGAAGGGGTTTAGGAATTCAAAAGGAAAATGCAGGATAATTCTGGTATGTTTACATCCATATGATGCACTCAAACAGAAAAAGAAAAAAAAGATTTGTATTCTGTATCAGAGACCACTGAATTTTGTCAGATAATGACTTGAAAATACGCATGAAGATGGTCTTTTAGCATACCAGCTGCATTGTTAGCTTGTATCTCTGCATATGTCCTAACTCTTGCAGTGGTCTCTCATGTGAACAGTGATTGATGTGGACAGGTGCTTACAGTTTGCTCCATGTAAGGGAGACAGCCTGGATGTCCTGTAATTGATTTTAACCATTCACACGTTTGTCTTTTTGGGGCTTTAAGCTAATGAGACACTTATATCAAAATGTTAATTATATAAACCAATAATTATATATACCACCCTGCAGTTACGATGGATCACATTTCATGTGATGTCACAAGTGCGTCATGGAGTCAGTGCTTTATTATTTATGTGATTGGCCTGTTTACACGATGAAGACAAGATGAAACTAATTACAGTAAGGTAACGTGAAAATGTGGATGGATTAGTGTCAGTAAAGATCTTTCTGTGGGGTGACCGGAGATTGTATCCAGAGTTCGGCATAGTTACAACTTGGAGTGTCTGGTCCTGCAGAGACGGTACAGAGTGTTTTCAAGTCACATATGTATGTAGGACACAACCAGCACAGGCTTCTTATATATGTAGTTATGTGCCAATGTGTAATCTGGACAACTGGGATTGAGAGAATTGAAGTACTTCTGATATACGCTCAGGACATAAAGGGTATACGGTCAAATGTGCAGGTGCTAAAAATACCAGCCAACAGGCAGTTCCTCCCCCCTGCTCTATTTTGACCGGACATCTGAGAAGCTAGAAATTGAGTGACACTTGTTACCAGGATTCCTCTGCCGACAGCATTTAAACTCTGCAGCTGTCCTGGAGAATGTCCTGTACCTTCACATGATGAGGAATTTTTGTGGCTGTTCAGCTCAGCCTCACCGGTGGCGTCAGATCAGGATGAATTGGTTTTCCTGATCCCGTGTTTCTCTCTATTTCTTCACAGTGTTAGAAAGCAATCATGCCTTTCGGAAACACCCACAACAACTTCAAGCTCAACTACAAAGTTGAGGAGGAGTTCCCCGACTTGTCCAAGCACAACAACCATATGGCCAAGGTCTTGACCAAGGAGATCTATGGCAAGCTGAGAGACAAGCAGACACCCAGCGGATACACTCTGGATGATGTGATCCAGACTGGTGTCGACAACCCTGGTGAGACCTGGGGAGACTCTTTACCTGAGACAAAAGAAACATACTGTCTCATTACCACTTTCATTCAGACACAATTTTTTTTTAATATAAAACTTCTAATCCCCTCCTGTTCTTCAGGTCACCCCTTCATCATGACTGTTGGCTGCGTGGCTGGTGATGAGGAGTCCTACGAAGTCTTCAAGGATCTGCTCGACCCAGTCATCTCCGACCGTCATGGTGGATACAAGGCAACTGACAAGCACAAGACCGACCTGAACTTCGAGAACCTGAAGGTGCGGTACCACAAACGTAAAAGTCTTTCAGGTGTTGCACTGACCACCAGTTAACTTTTTCTCACCTGGCCCTCAAACTCCTGACTTTGTCATTAGGGTGGTGACGACCTGGACCCCAACTACGTCCTGTCCAGCCGTGTCCGTACTGGTCGCAGCATCAGGGGATTCACCCTGCCCCCCCACAACAGCCGTGGCGAGCGCAGAGCTATTGAGAAGCTGTCCGTTGAGGGTAAGCTGTTAATATTTTGCAAAAGGTTGGGCAGCAACAATAAGCCTTTAACAAGAAAAAGACAGTGTAGTTGAAGGATAACAGGTGACATCATACCCACATCTTGCTGCTTGCCTTCATTTGTTTAAACTGTGAACTGTCTCTGCAGCTCTGGCCAGCCTGGATGGTGAGCTCAAGGGAAAGTACTACCCCCTGAAGTCCATGACTGACGCCGAGCAGGAGCAGCTGATCGCTGACCACTTCCTGTTTGACAAGCCCGTCTCTCCCCTGCTGACCTGTGCTGGCATGGCCCGTGACTGGCCCGACGCCAGAGGCATCTGGTGAGTATGAGCAGAAGTTGTCAGCAGGTTGGCGGTGGAAAAAACTTTCATTATGGTTCTGCCATTACCTGTATGTTTTACCGTAAGCTGATTCATCTCCACTCAGGCACAATGACAACAAGACCTTCCTGGTCTGGGTGAACGAGGAGGATCACCTGCGTGTCATCTCCATGCAGAAGGGCGGCAACATGAGGGAGGTCTTCAGGCGTTTCTGCGTTGGCCTGCAGAAGGTATTCCACGATAACAGACACTCAAAATAAGCCACGAAGATGTTCTCCTGACTCTCCTCACTTACTTTTACTTTGACTCTTACCTACCAGATTGAGGAGATCTTCAAGAAGCACAACCACGGCTTCATGTGGAGTGAGCATCTCGGCTACATCCTGACCTGCCCCTCCAACCTGGGTACCGGCCTGCGCGGTGGCGTCCACGTCAAGCTGCCCAAGCTGAGCACACACCCCAAGTTCGAGGAGATCCTCACCAGGCTGCGTCTGCAGAAGCGTGGCACAGGTATCACATACGCTCTTACAGCTCGTGCACCTGTGCTCGAGGTCTGTACAGAATACTGAGCTGGAGGGCGTGGTGTGTAATGATCTCATCTCTTCTGCTTCCTCAGGTGGTGTGGACACTGCCTCCGTGGGTGGCGTGTTCGACATCTCCAACGCTGACCGTCTGGGCTCCTCCGAGGTGTACCAGGTCCAGCTGGTGGTTGATGGTGTCAAGCTGATGGTTGAGATGGAGAAGAAGCTGGAGAAGGGAGAGGCCATCGACGGCATGATCCCCGCTCAGAAGTAAAGAGGGACGACGTTCCGTTTTTCTCGTGACCATTCATGTGCAATCGAGCCAGCTGACGGGCGTGCAGAGGAAACAGCCGCTCACACCTAGAGACTCTTGACTCTGCTAACCTCTTTTTCTTCCTTCCAGTATTTTTCTTTTTCCTATTCTCTGTCCTAAGGTCTTTTTTTTTCACGTTCTCCTGTGTTGGTTGGTAACATCCTGGGATCAGCCTCCACTGAGCCAGACTTGTCTGGCAGACGTGGCATCACCTACTTTTTGTTATAAAAAGTATTGATTATTGTAGCTGCTCAAATGGCTCAATAAAAGTGCCCCATGAAACAACTCTGAGTCATTTCGCTCTATTTAAGTCTGCATGAAAAAAAAATCAATGTGGTGAACAATACTAGATTGTGCTGCTAAGAAAACAAGACACAAAAATGAAGGAAAAAATGCCAACATCAGTGAATTTTATTCATCTTCAGCTCCATGTTCTCCTTATATACCACAACCACTCAATCTCAGTTTACAGTTTGCTTCTGAAGGGGAGGAATTAAACAGTAGAACAACTGAGTAAAATTACTCATACAGGTCAAAGTGTGTGTTCTTCAGTCTCTTTTGCATATAACATCAACTGTTTCCAAAGTCAGTGTTTGAAATGACAGTGCGTGTTAAATACTGAGCCCCCTGGGGGGTCCTAATACTGTTACCATCCACCATTTAAACCAGACCAGTGACAAACCGTCTCCGAGCAGGTATACAAGCATTTACGCAACACTCAGGTCAACAAAAAAACTCTTCTCAAGAATTTTTCACAGTAGATTCCACCTTAAGACATCCATCTTATACTAAGAGTGAGTTGTTTTACACTAAGTTATTTGCTTTTTTTTTTTGCCCATTTTACTTTAAAAATGTCCTCACTGAAATGCTCAGCAAACAACCTGATTCATATTCAGGAGACAGTGACGTAACGTTTCTATGGCTTGAATGCAACCCAGGGCTTTCGACGTGTCATGGAGCTTATCGGGATCAATTCAAGTTAAAACAAAAAAGAACCAAACTGCACAATTTAATCCCACCTCAATGTCCTTGTGCTGGATCTAACGCTGAACATTTTTTCGCACACTGTACGCTATGGCATATCCAAAGACTCCTAAGAACTCCCCCTTGAATGTACTGAGCCAAATCCTCTAGCAACAAGGCGGAGTGAAGTCACTGTATCTCACCTGAGCCCTTCTGTTTGTTTTTGTGACAAGGGGGGGTAAGGAAAATCTGGCGCTTCATCTAGCAATTCATGTCTAAAAACTGACTGCCTTTCGCAAAGCTTCCAGTCCTAGGTGTGCATCATGTTTCATTTTTTCCCCCCCTAAAACCCAAAACTCTGAAGTCATGCAGGATTGCAGGTTGGTTTTGTTCCCCATCGTCACGGACAGAAACTGCTTTAATCTAGAATTACGTCCCTTTTGCTCTAGCTATAAATAAACCTTGAGCTCTAAGATATATACTATATTCATATATTTTATATACAGCCATCGACTGACTGATATAAATCCTGTTTTTTTAATGATATTATTCTAAAAAATAAATAAAGTACCTGTGCAAATATCCACAAATCGAAGTGTTTCACATTTAAGACATTGGCGCCCTCCAGTGGCTAGTTCTGGGTATTACCTATACAGGTACACTGGAAGGAGCTGATTCAAGTCAAAGCAAAGTGCATTGAGGTCTATATTACCTAATGCTAATATACACCACAATGAGAAACGTCCAGGGAGAGGACGAGGACAGACTCCTGCTGTCCATTTTGGTGTCTGCTTCCAACCCTGATGGGGGAGGGCGGGTTCAAAACCGGCTCCTCCTCCTCTGTCGGGCTCCGCGAAACAGCTCCCACCAAACAGGACTGAGGAGGTGTTGTACGACGTGAGAGAGTGGGATGGTGGTGGCTGAGTGTTTCCCCCACGAGAAACAAATCTCGTTGTGACCATAGAAAAAAGTTGGTATGAAGGTGGACAGATAAGGTTGGCAACCATGTTAAATGGAGGGGAGGTGATGATGAGTGGGAGGGGGGATGGTGGAGGGGCAGGTCACCATGAGCAAAGCCACAACTGAGAGATAGTATTAACAGTAAATCAGCAGCCAAACAACATGATCTCTGTAGCCTACGTAAATATCACAGTACGTTATTCACTAAAAACAGGGAGGGAGAATAGAAAGCTTTCTCATTTTTTTCTGTCTCTCTTTTTTTTTCTTTTTCTTACATTAAATATGTACTGTATGAAGGCGCTGGGGGTAGTTCACTTTAAAGGCAACTGGACTAACAAGAAGAAAACACCGTGCCTTCATCGTGCCTTTCTAAGATACAGACCACTCCCCCGGTCCAACTCCTCTGATCCCCACAGTCATCAATAATGGACAGAGCAGTTTATATACTGTGCCACAAGAAGAAGAAGAGGAGAGGGTGGACATTTCAGGAGTGTGTCTTACTTCTGTGTGTGAGTGTGTGTGTAAAGGTGAGTGTGTAATGTGAGAGGTTTCGCTGCTTGGCTGATCCACTTTTGGTGTTTCCCACCGAGATGATGGCTGATGGTGAGATTTCATGGCACCGAATAGAACCGATAGAAGAGCTGCATTGCACTTAAAATACTCCAGACTCGCAGTGTCGCTCTGTTATTGTGTGGCAGGGGATGACTGGATGTTTTCAAGGGAAAGGTTTGAGCGGCGTTAGTTGTTTTTGTGTGTGTGTGTGTGTGTGTGTGTGTGTATGTGTCACTGCTGCTGTCGTGTCTTCAGTGCAATGCTGTGAAACAAAGGTAATGGGATGAGACTTTGTCAAATCCACAGGATTGGTTTGGCTGTCAATGTACGCTGATGGACGACGAATCCAGCCAATCAGAGAGCAGCAGCCTGAAAACTATTGAGCTTTGTAATATGTTTAAAAACCAGCTGTGATTGAGAGGCTGTAACTCTGCCGCTTCAAGCTCATTAGTGTTTGTCTGCCACTGATTGGCTTTTCGTCCTCCACACCAGCCTCTGATTGGCTGTTTTCAAAAGACCCGTCACCCCTGCTCTCACTGACCTTAATCCAGTGCAGTCTTCACTGCTGTATGTACACCAGTCAAAGCAACGCATCGCTCAGCGGCTGCTCGCCTGATAACTGAGTCGGACCATCTCCACGTTCGTGCACGTTATCATCCCCAGGTGATAAAGAGTCAGCAGATAATCATCGGTGAGGAAAATAATGAAGAGTGACATAGAAAAGAACAGCTTATTGTTTTTGTTAAAAAAAAGGACTGGGTGGTCAATGTTAGACAAGAGATGTCTGTCTGTAGTGGTGAGAGTGACAGTGGGTAAAAACAATGATCAGAGCAATAAATAACAAAATAAAGAGTCATTATGGCTAAGAGTAGCAATAAAAAATATTCAACTAGTTTCCATCTGGTCCAGGTCCAGTGGGTGCTCAGTGAAGAAGGAGGCTGAGCTGGGTGGGGTGATTGGTGGAC